>PVJX010034975.1:0-18557 GCA_004027295.1 Dolichotis patagonum | reverse complement strand
GAGCCACCAGCACTGTGTTAGCTGGGCAGCTGGCTGACTCCTCATCCCTTCTTGGGCAGGCATCAAGACAGAAACTAGCAAAGGGCTTCACCTTAGGCTTGGGTTACCACAGACAGACCCATTACCCAGTAGAAATTGAAGGCCCACTACACAGGTTGGAACTCACAGAGAGAATCTTGTTAATCCCGGCATCAGCAAGACTGACTAATTCTCAGCCTCTCACTTCTAGAGCTGAAGTGGGTCTGGCTGATACCTGCACTCCAGAGGATGGGGTCCCTGTAGGTCCCTATAGCTAAAAGACTCAGGTGAGATGCAAGTTAGCGTTAGACTCGGTGGTGAAGGGACTCACTGTCAGTGCCTCGGCAGCACAGTTATTTCCAGGCCACCATTCACAGATGAGGCGCTAGAACCACGCCAGCAGAGGTGTACTCACCATGCTGGACTTATTTGTTGGTCTGTATCACCACCACATAGGATGTGGGTCTCAGTGCACTTGTGAGATTGCATGGTTCCTTGCTCCTAGAGACTCCTGTGCTCAGCTTAGTCCCAGGCTTGGTGGTTGAGGGATTGACCTCACACATACGGCTGCAATCTTGGGCAGCATAGCATGGTACAAGACATCATTGTCTGGGGATAGGACATAGTATTCAACGTAAGAGTTTTTCGTGTCACTTCGTGCTGGACTGGTGTATCCTGCCACTGGGGAGATTCTAATTCCTCCCACCCTCAGGCTTTCCTGCAGAGAGAGCTTCTGCAACAAATGCAATGCCAGGAGAAGATGTACAGCCTTAGCCTATTAGACTTCTATTTATACAAAAAGCAAGCACAGGTATCACCCATGCTGGTGACAATGGTCTTGGGCCATGAGCCACCCTCAGCCACAGAAAACCTGTAACAGTGTGGGCTTTGTCCTTCTTCCATGTTCTACTGGTTATGTTGGGGAAAGCCTAAGTGTGCTGAGTGTGGCAGTGGGGGCCACAGCGGTGGCACAGAGCCAGGATGGTTGTCCAGAGCCAGGTGAAACTCCTCAGATTGTCCAGAGCCAGGTGCAGTTCTTCGGTGCTTGACACACTGTTAACTGTGAATGAAGCAGCAGGGTCCCAGAGAGACTTGCTGAGACAGACTACTTTCCTGTCTCTGAAAAAAATACTTCCAGATTTGGGGCAAATCCGGGTATGGATTGTGCTCTAGTACTGACACCCCAACTCCAGCAGACTCCTACTGAATCTGGATCTGAGCATTATTCAGTGCTACAATAGTGGAAGTGACCACAGTCCCAGAAAAAAATAAGCACACTGCTCAGAATTTTGAGGAAAGCAAGCAAAACAGATTAGGAAGAGTGAAATAACTACCTAATCCTTCAATGTTTAGAGGATGCTACAAATCAAGAGACTTTAGAAGATCACACCTCAGACAGTATCTAAAATAAGATGCCAGAACCTGAACAGGAATGGTCAGTATAGAAGAACTCTCCAATGAAATTTCCTTGAAGCAACTGTTTTAGAGAAACTATGAATTGGAAGAAAACAGAAATATTTCAGTATTGTAATGAAGAAACTTAAAGAGCTGAAAGCAATTTAAGAATCAAATTTTTGAGCTAAGAAACACGATGAAATAAAATACGTAAAATAAGACATGCTAGCAGGATAGATGAAAAGAAGTAATTAGTGAGCTCAGAAATAAATTAGTTGTTTATATATATGTTTCCCAAAGCCTTATGTGATCACAGGGCTTTAGAGAGGTGACCTGGTTATACTGCAGTGTAGCTGGCTTGCTGTTGGGAGATTGGGTCTGGTCAAAGGAGACAGATCACTTGGGGCATGGCCCAGAAGAGGTTATCTCACTCCCCAGCTGCTCTCTCTGCTCTCTGCTTCCTGCCTCCCATGTCTTCAACAGCTCTCCTCTGTCATGCTCCTCTGCCATGTTGTCCTACTTTGGAACGAGCCAAATACAGACTGTTCAATGAACCCCCAAAAAAGTCTCTTGCCTTACGTTTGGGGTACTGGGTGTTTTGTCCTAGCAATAAAGAAAGTGTCTAAGACACAGTTGGAAATACACAGAGGAGAAAAAGGAGAATGAAGAAGAACAAAGAAAGCTCACAGGGAGCACTGCGTGAGTACAAATAGCGCAAATGTTTTATTTCTGAAGTTTAAAAAGGACTGGAGAATGCCAGATGGGTAGAAACATTTTTCAAAGAGATAATAACAAGGATATTCCCACAGGTAGGGAAGGATGCATATATACAGGTCAGAGGGTCAAATTTAACTCTACCAGTTCTACCCCATGAGTTTTATAATCAAGCTATTCAACATCAAAGATAAAAAGATTCTGATAGTGGACTTCTTAGTTGACAACTCAATGGACAGGAGAGAATGACATGAGATGTACACAGTATGGAAGGAAAAGAAAAACTTTCCACTTAGAACATTGTATTCAGAAAAGTTATTCTTTAGAAATGAATGATAAAGACATTCCTAGGAAAATAAAAACTGAGGGGATGTATTTCCATTGGACTGTTCTACAACAAATGCAAAAAAACTTCAAGCTTAAAGTAAGATATTAATAAGTAGAAAACAAAAGCAAGTGTAAAAGTCACTGATAAAATGAATTATACAAAGAACTTCAGAATGGTATAATATAAATGCGGTTCTTAAAACATTCCTATCATTTTATGGTGAATAAAAGCAAAATAATTAAAAATGATAATGACATTTATGTTAAATAGGCAATATAGAAAGATACGAAATGGAATATCAAAAATTCAAAATGGAGGGAGGAATGGAACAGAAAACTACAAGAATAGGAAAGATGAATGCGACAAACCTAGAAACAAGTTATGAAATGTCTATAGTAAACCTTATCTGTGAATAATTATCTTGTACATAAATGGATTAAGTTTTCTTGTTGAAAGACATGGGATGACCCAATGGACAAAGAATAAAAAAGAAAGTCAACTTATGTTCTTACAAGAAACTCATTTCACCTCTACAGGTGGAAAAATAATGACTAGAATAAGATGTCCATGCAAATATCATTCAGAAGAAAGCAAGAATAGCCAAACTTACATAAACTAGGCTATAAGTAAAAGTAGAAATAGACTAGAAAGGTCAGTACATAAGGGAAATGTTGTCAATTAAGTGATAAAATGGAAAAATTCTAAATGAACATGCACCCAGAACCTGCACATCTAAATAAAGAAAATATTAAAAAGCATAAAATGATAGACTACAATTCGATAATAGTTAAATTCTTTAATACCCTGCTTGTAGAAATGACTAGATCATCCAGTCAGAAAGTCAACAAAGAAACAAAGTTAAGTTGTACTCTAAATAAAATGATCTGACAGACATCTACAGAACTTTTCATTCAAAAATTATTGCACAGACAATTTTCTCACCAGCATGTGGAATATTCTGTAGATCACATGGTATACCACAAAACCAGTCTCAACAAATTACAAATAATGAAATCATCTTGAGTATTTTTTCTCACCATAATAAAATTCAAATCAATAACAAAAACATTGAAAACTATACAAATAAATGGGATTAAGCATCTTCTGAGCACAAAAAAATCAGAGAGCCTCACTGCTGAATTCTACCAAATATTTGAATAAATAATACCAATTTCTTTTAATTTATTTAAAAACAAAAACAGAAAGAAATCCTTAAAAGCTAGCATTATGCTGATACCTAAAACCAGGAAACTATACACCAAAAAGAAAACTAGAGGCCAAAATCCTTGAAGAACACGAAATTATTAAGAAATTACTAGAAAGTTGAATTAAATGTAACCTTAAAAAGGTGATTCACCCTGGTGACACAAGATTTGTCCTACAGATGTAAAGATAGTTCAATATACACAATAAATGTGCTACAAAACATTAAAGCACATAGTCATATAAGTAAATGAAAAATGCATTTGATAAAATTTGAGCTCTCTTCAAGATAAAGACATTGAGCAATAGGTACAGAAGCAGGAAACTTAAACACAATAAAGGTCATTTCTAGTGAGCCATTTATAATGCACTGACATTTGTTATACTGAATAGGAAAAGCTGAAAACTTTCCCACTAAGATTGGGAACAAGAAAAGGAAGTTCATTTTCGCCCCTTTTATTCAACATAGTTCTAGAAACCCTAGCCAGAGCAATCAGAAAAAAGGAAAAGAAGTGTGTCCAAGGCACCCGCAAGCCCTTGGAGGGGACAAACAGGCCAGCCCACATGGGGCCAGGGACCCAACAGGCCCCAGCGGAGGTGCACATGCCAGGCAGGCGGACCAGTGTAGTGGGAAAGTCTGAAGCAGCACTGACAACACATGCCAACAGTTGGTACGTTGGGTGAGCCAGCCTTGTTTTTACACACACACACACACACACACACACACACGGAATAGAAGTGGGAAGGTGGGAACACCACATTTTATATTAAGAACTACACCTTCTTGAAATACCAGTGAGTCACAGAACAAATTAAAGGAGAAATTAAACAGTATCTCTATTAAATGATCATGCCAGAACTTATGGGACACAATGAAAGTAGTCGTAAGAAGGAAACTTTCACCAATGGATTCTCAAAACAGAACAAGCTCAAATAAAAAACCTAGTACTAAACCCTAAACTTCTAGAAAAAGAACAAACAAAGCCCAAAACTTATACAAGGAATGATCTTATATAGAACAGAAATTAATGCATTTGAGACTAAGAAAAGAATGCAAAGAATCAATGAACCAAAGAGTTGGTTCTTTGGAAGATTAAATAAAATAGATAAAGTCCTGGCAACATCATCAAAAAAGAGGAAAGAAAAGACTTAAATTCAAGCAATTAGCAGAAATCCAGAAGATCATCAATACATAGCTTGAGAACCTGTACTCTAACAAGATAGAAAACAGAAGAAATGGACAGGTACCTAGACACACACAAATTGCCAAAATTGAATCAAGAAGGTATAAAAATTCTAAATAGCATAATAGTCACAGAAATTGAGAATGTAGCTAAAAGCTTACCAACAAAGAAAAGCACTGGACCTGATAGATTCACTGTTGACTACTACAAGAAATTTAGAGAAGAACTAATGCTGAAAGCCTTTAATGAAATTGAAAGTGAAGCAGTATTTCCAAAGTCATTCTTGGAAGCAAGTATTACCCTGACACCAAAAGCAGAGAAGGACCCAAACAACAACAAAAATAAATAAGTAAAAAAATACAGGCCAATGTAACTAATGACCGTAGAGGCAAAAATACTCAAGAAATCTGGCAAATAGAATGTGGCAAATTATCAAGAAGGTTATACACTATGACCAAGCAGGATTCATCCCAGGGATGGAGGAATGGTTCAACATATGCAAATCAATAAATGTAATACAACATATTAACAGAACCAAGGACAAAATTCATGTGATCATCTCAATAGATGCAGAAAAAGCATATGACAAAGTCCAACAATCATTCATGATAAAAAAAAAACCCTACAGAAAACTGGAATAGAAGTTCTTTATCTCAATCTGATGCAAGCCCTCCATGACAAATCAACAGTCAGAATCATACATAAATGATGAAAACCTGAAAGCTTTCACTCTAAAATCAGGAACAAGACAAGGATGTCCACTGTCTTTACTCTTATTCGACATAGTCCTGGAAATATTAGCCAGAAAAATTAGACAAGAGGAAAAAAAGGAACAGGGATAGGAAAGGAAGTAGTTAAATTATATTACTTGCAGATGATATGATACTCTATATAGAAAACTCCAAATCTCTACCAAAAGACTGGTGGATTTAATAACCGAAGTAGCATAGCTGGATACAAAGTTAGCACTCAAAAATAAATAGCATCCCTGTACACAAGCAACAAACTAACTGAGAACGAAATTAGGGAGGTCACACTCTTCAATACAATACAAAACAATGAAGTACTTGAGTTAATCTAATAAGGAAGTAAAAGTTGTTTATTTTGAAAATCAGTGTCTCCCTAGTGTGTGAAACTGAGAGAGTACATAAAGATAGAAATGTACAATAAATATTGTGAAATGGGAAGAAACTGCTCAAAAGGAAATAAGAACTAGTGTGGGGGCCAGTGGAAAGCAAGGAAGAGAAAGGAAAAAAATGCAAGTTAGTTACACTACTAGTTTGTCTTAATTCATTTTAAAGAAAGATTTTGCTAATACCAATTAGAGAATTTTTATGGCCATATCTTGTACTCTGAATAACTACTTTAAAGATAACAATATGCAATGTATTAACTATTGTTATTCTCCTATTGTTTAATAAAATTTTGGTTTTGATTTCCATAATGAAAAAAAAATTCTTTTTTATTTTAAAGAGAATAAAACAAAAGAGGACAGAACAAAGCAAATCAGAACAGAACAATGTAAACAACAGAGCACTTCACAACAAGACAACTGGATATTAACAGTAGCTACCATAATGTCTTTTTCTTTGAAATAGTTAAGCACACCTTCACACACAATAATATCAAGCATAACAAAATAGTATAAAACCATTCAAGAGAATGAAAGTATTACCAAATACTTTATTCTGAACCAAATAACAGAAAATGAACAATGGCTACTATAATATTTCATTTTCCATAAAATCTCATGTACTCTTACCATTTCTTACACTAGGGAGACTATACGGTATTTATACATGTGAGTTTGATTTATTTTGCTTGTAAGTATGGTCTCAAGTTGCATCCATTTATTTATAAATATCTCAATGTGATCATCTTTATAGCTGAGTAGTACTCCATTGTATAAAAATACCACACTATTTTTATCCATTCCTCAGTTGGACATTTAGGTTGTTTTACCAAGATCTGGTTATTACAAACCGTGCTGCTATACACATGGGTGCACATACATATGTCACTGTGGTGTGATGTTTTCAGATCTTCTGGGAATATGTCTAGAAGTGGAATAGCTGGGTCAAATGAGACTTCCAAACCCTGCTTTTTGAGGAGTCTCCAGACTGACCCCCACAGTGGCTGCACCAGTCTACACTCCTACCAACAATGCAGAAGAGTTCCTTTTCCCCCACAGCCTCTCCAGCATTTGTTGTTGATAGTTTTCTTTATACTGGACATTCTTTCTGGGGTGAGATGGAATCTCAGTGTAGTTTTAATTTGCATATCTCTCATGAATAATGATGATGAACATTTTTTCATATATTTATTTGCCATTCGTATTCCTTCACCTGATAACTGTGTATTCATCTTGGATGCCCATTTTTGGATTGGGTCTTTGAATTTCGAGGGTTTGATTTTTTAAAATTCTTTATAAGTTCTAGACAGAAGTCGTTTGTCTGAGGGACAGTTCACTAAGATTTTTCCCAATTTGTGGATTTTCTTTTCACTAAGCTGGAGATATCTTTTGACATGCAGAAACTCTTTAGTAAGATGTGATCCCAGTTATTGATTCTGGGAAGTATTTCCCACGTGGTTTGATTTTTGTTCATGAATTCTCTATCTACCCCTATGTCTTCAAGATTTTTACTGACTTTGTCTTCAAACAGAGTTAGTGTTCATGTTTTAATATTTAGATCTCTGATCCATTTAGATTTTAGTTTAGTACATGGTGATAGGCATGGTTCTAGTTTTAGTTTTTGGCATATGGATAGCCAATTTTTCCAGCACCATTTATTAAAGAGACTAACATTCTTCCAGTGGACATGTTTGGCCCCTTTATCAAAGACAAGGTGGTTGAGTGTGTTTGTGGTTGTGTTTGTATCTTCTAATCTATTCCATTTATCTTCAGGTCTGTTTTTATTCCAGTAGCATGTTGATTTTATTACAGTAGCTTTGTAGTATAATTTCAAGTCAGGGATTGTGATGCCTCCTGCCTTGCCTTTGCTGCTTAGAACTGCCTTTCCTATTCTAGGTCTCTTCTGGTTCCAGATGAATTTTAGGAGTGAGTTCTCTAGATCTATGAGGTATGTTAGTGGTATTCTGATTGGGATTGCATTGAATCTGTAGAGCAATTTTGGGAGAATGGCCATTTTCACAATATTTATTCTTCCTATCCATGAACGAGGGATGTCTTTCAATTTTCGGAGGTCCTCTTCAATTTCTTTTTCAGGATATTATAATTTTCCCTGTATAGCTCTTTTATATCTTTCTTTAGATTAATTCCTAAGTATTTCATTTTTTTTGGATGCTAGTGTGAAGGGTGTGGCTTCTTTTATTTATCTCTCAGTGATTTTGTTGTTAATATATAGGAATGCTATTGACTTTTGAGTATTGGCTTTGTATCCAACTATATTGCTGAATTTATTTATTATATCTAGAAGTCTTTCAATGGAGTTTTAGGGGTCTTCTATGTAAAGTATCATGTCATCTTCCAATAATGATAATTTAACTTCCTCTTTTCCTGTCTTACTTCTTTTATTTCTCTCTCTTGTCTAATTGCTCTGGCTAGGATTTCCAGCACTATATTGAATGGGAGTGGTGATAATGGACAGCCTTGTCTTGTTCATGATTTTAGGGTAAAGGCTTTCAGTTTTTGGCCATTTAACATGATGCTGGCTGTTGGTCTGTCATAGATAGCCTTTATCATATTGAGGTAAAGACCATCTATTCCAATTCTCTGTAAGGTTCTTATCATGAATGAGTGTTGGACTTTATCAAAAGATTTTTCTGCACCTATAGAGATGATCATGTGGTTCTTACTTTTGGCTCTATTGATATGGTGGATTACATTTATTGATTTATATATGTTGAACCATCCCTGCATTCCTGGGATGAATCCCACTTGGTCAGGGTATATGATCTTCTTGATGATTTGCTGCATTCTGTTTGCCAATATTTTATTGAGAATTTTCACATCTATGTTTGTTAGGGAGATTGGCCTATAGTTCTCTTTTTTAGTTGGGTCTTTCTCAAGTTTTGGTACTGGAGTAATATTTGCTTCCAGGAATGACATAGGAAGAATTGCTCCGCTTTCAATTTCATTGAAGAGTTTGAGGAGTGTTGGCATTAAGTCTTCTTTGTATTTCTTGTAGAATTCTGCAGTGAATCCATCTGGGCCTGGGCTCTTCTTTGTTGGCAAGGACTTAATTACATTTTCAATTTCATTAATAGAAATTGGGTTATTCAGCAGTTTTACATCTTCTTGACCAAGCTTTGGTAGTTCATATGTTTCTAGGAAATCTGTCCATTTCTTCTGTGTTACCCAGCTTATGAAAGTAGAGGTTTTCGAAATAGGTGTTGATGATCTTCTGTATTCCCATAGAGTCTGTAGTGATTTCACTTTTTTCATTCCGTATTGCAAGAACTTGAGTTTTTTCTTTCCTTTTAAAAATAAGGTTGGCTAGGGGCTTATCAATTTTATTTATTCTTTCAAAGAACCAACTCTTTGATTCATTGATTCTTTGTATTGTTTTTCTTAGTCTCTATTGCATTAATTTCTGCTCTGATCTTTATACTTTCCTCTGATCTTTATAATTTCTGATCTTTATAATTCTTTTGGCTTTGGGCTTGACTTGCTCTTCTTTTTCTAGATGTTTGAGGTGTAGTATCAGGTTGTTTATTTGTGTTCGTTCTGTCTTCCTGATGTGGGAACTCAGTGCAATAAATTTTCCTTTGAGGACTACTTTCATTGCATCCCACAGATTCCAGTAAGTTGTATTTGTATTTTTCTTTGCTTGTAGATATTTTTTAATTTCTTCTTTAATGTGATCATTCTTTATAGCTGAGTAGTACTCTGTTGTATAAAAATACCACATCTTTTTTTATTAATTCCTCAGTGCCCATCACCTGAGGAAAAAAACATATTCAAAGTGGAAAAAGGATTCAAATTGTCACTCCATAAGTGATAATTTGGTGGTGTAATACTGGGAATCATTCCAGGTACTTCTGTATGGTAGGTGAGCACTGTTGCACTGCACTGCATTTTAAGCCCTCTTAAAGTATTACTTTGACACAGATTCTTTCTAGATTGTCCAGATCATCCTCAGATTTATGATTCTCCCACTTCTCTCCCTGTGAGGCTGGGATTACAGATGTGCATCCCACCATGCCTAAACACATGATATCGAAAGTGTTAGAAACTATTCAAACCAGTAGATGAATTCAAGAAGACTGAAAAGTACAAGATCAACTCATAAAAATTAGTAGCATTACTATATGCCAACAATGAATTATCTCCAGTAAAAATCAAGAAACTAATCCAATTCACAATAACTACACATACACACACAATCTAGGAATAAATTTACTCAAGAAGTGGAAGTTCTCTACAGTGAAAATTACAAAACACCATTAAAGAAATTGCAAATATTACACAGAGACACACGAAGCACATCTTAGTGTTCATGGTTTGGAAGTATTAGTATTATTAAATGCCATATTGCTCAAAGTGATCTACAGATTAAATGTAATCCTATCAAAATATCAATGGCATTCTTTCAAGAACCAGAGAAAACAATTCTAAAGTTTATATACTGCAACAAAACTCCCAATATTCACAGACATCTTGAGTAAAAATAGAAAATATTTCCTACCTTCAAAATGTACCACAAAGCTCTAGTAATAAAAACACCATGATATTAGCATTAAAACAGACACACAGACCAATGGAAAACAATACAAAGTCCAGAGGTAAACCCATACATCTACAGCCAAGTGAATTTCTGCAAAGGTGCTAAGAGCATGTGCTGGAGAAAGGACAGTCTTCAACAACTGGTGCTGGTAAAATACAATATCCACATTCAGAAGAATGAAAATAGACTTCTATCTCTCATGAGTTATAAAGTAAAATAAAGTAAAGCAAAGACTTAATACTTGAAGAAAATGTAAGGAGAATTCTTGAGGATATTGGGACTTGCAAAGAATTTTTGGACAAGATTTAAAGGACAAGAAACAAAGGTAAAAACTGACAGCGGAAATTACATTAAATTAAGAAATTTCTGCACAGCAAACAATGAAAAGCATGCAGAAGAAACGTTAAGAATGGGTGAAAATATTTTCAAACTTCACCTTCCAAGAGGTTCATATCCAGAATATGTATGGAAATCTAAAAAGTAAAGAAGAAACCATTAACCTGATTTTAACAATGGTAATAGATCTAAACAGTCATTTCTCAAAAGAAGGAATGGAAAAGGTATCTTAGCTACTTTTCTTGTTGCTGAGACAACATACCTGACACCCACAATTGAAGGGAGGAAATGCTTCTTCATCTCACATTTATAGAGATTTCATTTCATCATATGCTGACTGCAAACTGGCATGGTAGAAAGGCATCACAGAGGAGAGACAGTTCATGGCAGACAGAAGGCAGCAAAACAAGCAGTTTTTCTTCCCCTATCATATTCTATGCAAACTACTGGGATTAGGGCGAGTGCCAAACAAATCAGTGGACTGATTTTGTAATCATCTAGCCTTAATTTTATCAGTCTTAATTCTAGTATTGCCCCATGAATCAGTCACATGCCCCAGATTCAGTCACCTCTTAAAAAGCCCTATTTGTGACCAGATGAAGCTTTGGGGGGAATATCTAAACAGAAACCAGTAAAGAGCTTTCTGGGTATATGAAAAAAATGCTTAATCATCACAGAAATTGAAAACTGAAACAAAATGTCAATTTATCTCAACTAGATTATTATTGAAAAGACTAATGATAAGTGTTAGGATGCAGAGAAAGCAAATTTTATACAGTTTGTGGGTCTGTAGATTAGTGTAGTTGTTATGGAAACAGTATGAAGTTTCCTCAAAAATTAAACATAAATTTAGATGAAATCCAGCAATTCCTGCTGGGATTTTCATATCTACAGATATGAAATCAACATGTCCAAGGGAATGTGTCCTTGCATGTTCATCATGGTATTCAAAACAGCCAGAAAATGGAAACCATCTAAGTGTACATCATTGCGTGGATGGGTAAGGAAATTGGATATTTCTACACATAATGGAATAATATTCAGCCACAAAAGTAAGTGAAATCCTGGCCTATGTGGCAGCACCAATGGAACTGAAAGTCATTATGTTAAAAGAAGCTAGGCACAGGAAGACAAGGAGCAGGTCTTCATTCCTGTGTGGAGTCTGCAGAAGTTGATCTCATAGAAGTTGAGAGGAGACTTGTAATTAACAGGGGATAGAGAAAGAATGGGGATAATAGGGGATAGGGAAAATAGGAAAAAGTTGATGAATGGGTATTCAATTATGGTTAGACAGGATCAAGGAGTTTATAGTAGTGAGAGGTGATGCAAATGTCCTGTACATCTTAAAAAACTAGAAGACATGATTGTGAAATTTTAATTATAAAGAAATGAGAAATGTTTAAGGAGATAAATTTGCTTTACCTGACTTAACCATTAGCAGCATATATATGCATCAACACATTACACTGTACCCCACTAATATATATATTTTGTGTTTTTATGCATCACTCAAAAATAAAAATTAACATGATCAACAGAATGAAGGTCAAAACTGATTTTTATAGATGCAGAAAAGTCATTCAATAATATTTAACATCATCTCATGATAAAAATGATCAACAGATTACACATACAGAAACACCAAAAATACTAAAAGCTATATATGAAAACTCCACAGCTGACAGGATAGTCAGTGGGTAAAAGCTGAAAGTGTTTCCTCTAAAATGAGGAACAAGAGAAGAATATCTACTTTTACAGCTCTTATTTAATATAGTAAGGAATATCTTAGCAAGAGAAAGAAATACAGTGTATCCAAATTGGAAAGTTAAATCACCTGTGTTTACAGATAACATAGTTTTTTGTATATAAAACCTAAATATTCAATCAAAAAAGCTTGTAGAACTGATAAATGAATTCAATAATGTTGTAGGATTAAACAATCAATATACAAAATACAGTAGGTTCTTATGATAATGAACTTACTGAAAAAGCAAGTAAGAAAGCAACCCTATAACCACATAAATAAAATATTTAGGGCTACATTCTACAAGGAAAGTAAAATAGCCCTACAACTATAAAACACAGACAAAAGTAATATACATCACATGAAAAAAAATTCACTTCATGGAAGTGAATAATCAATATTGTTAAAATCATCATATTATGCAAAATCATTTATAGCTTCTGTGCAATTATCATCAAAATAACAATGGCTGTCTTTATATAAATTAGAAAAACAATTCTAAAACTCATATAGAACCACAATAGAGCCAGAATAGCTGAAGCAATCCCAAGGAAGAAAATCAAAGCTGGAGACATCACGATATCTGACTTCATGATGTACAGCAAAGTTATAGCAACCAACACAGCCTGATATCATTATAAAAATAGACACACAGACCAATGAAGCTGAGTAGGAAACCCAGAAATTAATCCATGTTCATACAGACAACTGTGTTTCAAGAAAAGCATTATGAGCAAACAGTGTGGAAAGGATAGTCTCTTCAATAAATGGTTTAGCAAAAATTTGATATATATACAGAAGAATGAAACTATCTTTTCCTCTCAATGTACACAAAAATATATTAAAATGGATAAAAGACTTAATTGTAAAACTTGAAGTTATGAACTTACCATACAAAACCACAGGGAAATCACTTACAGACATTGATATAGGTGATTATTTTTTATAGAATTTCAAAGGCACATGTGACAAAAAACAGGATTATGCCAAATTGAGATGTTTCTGCACAACAAAACAGCTGATCAACAATGGAGAGGAAACATACAGAAAAGGAGATAATGTTTTCAAACTATTCACCTGACAAGCAACAATATCTCAAATATATAAGGAATTTAAAAGTCTAATGAAAATACCCAAACAAACTGATTAAGGAATAAACTAGAGATTTAAATAGGTACTTCTTGAAGACTCACAAATATCCAAAAGTATATGGAAAAATGTTCAATCTCAGTAATCAGGAAACTAGAGATTTAGTGAAATATAATTTCACCCCAATCAGAATGACTTTGATAAAAAACACAATAAATGCTGGTGAGGTTATGATGTAGTATTATCAACAATAGCACTTTTGGTAGGAGTGCAAATTAGTGCAGCTATTTTAGGAAACATTATGGAGATCCCTTAGAAAAAACTAAAAGTAGAACTATTATATGATCCAGCAAATCTAAGCTATATCCAAAGATGAATTGACTGTATCAAAGAGATACAGTTCTCTATGTTTCTTGAAGTACTATTTACAGTGACTAAGATATAAAAGCAAGTTTAATGTCCCTTAAATGGATAATGAAAACAAAGTATACATACACAGTAGAGTATTATTCAACCACAGAAAAGAGTTAAGTCCTGTCCAGTGCAGTAACATGAGCTGTGGTTGTGGTTTGTCACCTGGACAGTATAAAAGGGAAATGAGGAAGGGCTGACTGGCTTCTGTTCTTTGGAAGAGCTCCAGCTTGGATGTTGCCTCCAGGCTTCTAGCACAGACTTTTCAGCTTCCACGTGGGATCCTTCAGCCTTCCCGCATAAATTATTCAGCCTTTCATTGCAGACCCATTGGCCTCCTAATGCATGCTTGCGTGGAGCACTACACTGAACTCCACACTGTGGACTGGACTCCAGCCTCAAGCATGCAGACACCCTCTGCACACTTCCTCATTTGACTCTGTGGGTGACCATAAAAAGCCAATCTTACAATTTCTTCTATATTTATATACGTTGTGCTATATCTGTTTTTCTAGTAAAGCCCTGACTCGTACAGATTTTGGTACCAGAAGTGGGGTCATTGCTCCCCATGTTGCCTGGTCATGTGGTTTAAGAGCTTTGAAATTAATTTGGAAAGATTTTGAGAGACTGGCCTGAGAGATAGTACTCATTTGCTATAAACTATATGAGAGACTCTGGTCAGAGCCTGGAAAATCAGAGTCCTGATGGAAATGCTTCCAGTCAGGTTGAAGCTCAGAAAGTTTCCACTGAGAAGAACTGCACTGGCTGCTGGATCCCAGGTGGTATATGTTGTGCACTGGCAGGAAGTGGGTCTGCATTTTGCATGTGTTTAAGGATACTGATTGTGAGACAGAAAACTTTCAGTGCAATCTATGTTGGGACAGTGGCATGGTTACTGTTGAGAGCTTTTGACTGGATCTATGTTTGAAATTAAAAATAAAGAACCAGCAAGGTGATTTGAAATATTTGGCCAGAAGGAAGGCTCTAGTAGAGCTGTGAGTTGCAGGGATGACACAGAGTAGAAAGTGGTTGCTGAGAAGAAACAGGACAATGAAAAGATGAACTGAAATGTTTAACCTGAGGGAAAGAGTGTATTTGAAGTAACTGAGATCTTTTGGGGTCTTTCTTAGTGTTGTCATGCATGCACTGTTACATGTTACATGTTAATGGGAATTTTGATTAGAATAGCTCTTTTATTATGATTTTAATGTAGTTTTCAGATATATGTTAGCAATCAGGTTAATTCATCAAAGTATTGTGTTTTAACCTTGAATTTTGATCACCCTTTGAATATTTTGCTTTTGGTAAGAAAATGAGTATAATAAAAATTGTATATATGTATCTGTAATATTAATGTGAATTGTATAGACCAAGACATGGTAACTTTTCACAAATCTGCCACTGGAGACAATTTAAGGAAATGTGTTTGGTTATCAAGTTGATCAGGGGTGGATTGTGCTAGATTAACAAATGGTCAGTTTGAAACACTCAGTTGAACTGAATCATCGTGGTGTGGGTGTGGAAGACCTATCTGAGCGTGAAAAGGGAAGTGGAGGGGAAGATCATGTGCTGTTGATCCTCCAGGAGTTTTTTGTGCTGACTTTCCTGATATGAACTTGGCTGTTCTCATTGTCAGAGGAACTTGTGACCTCACTATTGCTGAGGGTGGCTGCAGTTCTTTTGGGGGGAACTCCAGTCCTTACTTTGAGCATTGCTTCCCAGTTCCTGTGCAGATCCCTTCAGCCGGATGTCACAGATCTTTCATCCCACCGGTGCAGTCTTCCTAGCTTCCACCACTGACTTCTGGGCCTTTGCAGAGCATATCCCTGACACAGACTTGCATGAGACATTACTGTGAGCTCTAGGTCTCCAGTAGGACTCACAGGAGACCTAGTTAGGTACTATAAGTCTTGGGCTGAAGTCATGCAGGACATTGCCATGGGATCCAGACCCTCATTCGGATTCTTTGGATCTCTAGTGTGGGGGGAAATCTACACTCTTTTGCATCTGACTCTTTGGGTGAACATTATAAAATAATACTCTAAATTATGCATCCTGCATTATATCTTTTCCCTTGAAAACTCTGCTTACAACATAGACAGAACTGGAGATCATAATATGGAGTGTGAAATAAGCCAGACATAGAAGGATAATTCTTCCTTAGAAACTAAAAAGTCAACCTTATAGCAGAAAGGAGTAGAATAGTGGTCACAGATACTGGGAATGGTAGAAGGGAGGAGCATGGAAGAAAGTCAGGTGATAGGAAATAAAACAGACATGAGGAGTTTGTTTTAGTTTTCTGGATCACAAAAGGTTAACTATTGATTAAAATCATGTATACAAGAAAAGAACATTAGAGAATTGCCATCACACGAAAGTAATCTTTCAAAAGATAAAAATGCTTCTCACCCTGATTAGACTTTACTCATTGTATGCATGTATCGAATTACCATAATGTAGCCCTTATGAATACTATAGTTTCAAAAAATAGAAATAAAAACTCCAGAAGAGGCTGTTTCTTTTCATTTAGGTTTAGTTTGAACCCACATTCCTTATGGCTTAGCCTATTTTGAAGGAATATTTATGTTTCTTGAGGTTGCAAGTGTTTCATTTAACAGAATTCGCCACCCATAAATTTGAAATTTCTGTTCAGTGACAAGTCATTGGTATTTATTTATTGGTGAACTGCTCATGACCTTTGGAAAGACAGTTAAAAGCCTTTAGAATTTTTATTTCCTGTAATTTCAGATAAAGTAAGGTGCTTGTGAACAGCTTTCCCCATAGTTCTTTTGCTTATTCTTAAAACTGCCACTTTGATTCATAAATTACCTTTACTAGTCACTGTGTTCTCTCTTGCATTGGTGACCCAATCTTAGATGGTAGGATGCATTGCTTTTCTTACTTTTACCTGGTCCAAACTTGCTTTGTTTTCTTTTCCTACCATTGAGAAAATCACTGTTACATAAAGTTTACCATTAACCATGTTATTTTTACTGTCATAACTGTATAAGATTGCATTTTAGCATTTATCTAACAAATTAACAAAATGATAGATCAGTTATAATTTACTATGTAAAATAAGCTATCTGACAGGGTAGTCTTTTTATTTAATGGTCTCAGGGCATCGTATCTACTGTAATTTGTATGACAGTGGCTTCTTTTTTCTTATTTTAAAGAGAATAAAACAAAAGAGGGCAGAACAGAGCAGATCAGAACAGGACAACATAGGCAACATGTACTTTACATTAAAACAACCAGACATTAACAGTAGCTATCACAATATCTCTTTCTCTGCTATAGCTGAGCATAGTTTCAATACAATAATATCAAACATAACAAAATGGTATAAAACCATTCAAAGAGTGAAAGAATTACAGGGCATCCTGAACCGAATAACAGAGAATGATCAATGGGTATTTTAATATCTCATTTTTGATAAAAAATTTTGTTTATACTGTCACACATATTCAAATCCCAATAAGACACAATGTGATAGATAGAACCAATGGTAGTAGAAGAATAGAAGCATGGTAGGACTTCTAAGAAGGATGATATTAAATCAGCAATAGCTGTCATAATGTTTTGCTTTCTTCAAAATGGCTGATCATACCATCACGCATGATATAGTCAAACAAAACAGAATAAAACCATTCCACTTGATGAATGAAAACATTGAAAGGCTTCAAAGCTATGAGATGGGGACTCATGCTTACTATAAAATCTTATATACTCTTATCAACTCTCATACTAGGGAGACTATACAGTATTTACACATGTGAGTTTGGTTTATTTTGCTTATGAGTATGGCCTCAAGTTGTGTCCATTTATTTATAAATATCTCAATGTGATCATTCTTTATAGCTGAGTAGTACTCCATTGCATAAAAATGTTACAACTTTTTTATCCATTCCTCAGTTGATGGGCACTTAGGTTGTTTCCAAGATCTGGCTATTACAAATTGTGCTGCTATAAACATGGGTACACATATATAACTGTGGTATGATGTTTTCAGATCTTCTGGGAATATGCCTAGAAGTGGGATAGCTGGGTCAAATGGGACCTCCAAACTCAGCTTTTTGAGAAATCTCCAGACTGACCTCCACAGTGGTTGCACCAGTCTACACTCCCACCAAAAGTGCAGAAGAGTCACTTTTTCCCCACAGCCTCTCCAGCACTTGTTGGTAGTTTTTTCTATCCTGGCCATTCTTTCTGGGGTGAGATGGAATCTCAGTGTGATTTTAATTTGCATTTCTCTCATGACTAATGATGATGAACATTTTTTCATGTATTTATTTGCCATTCATATTTCTTCCTCTGAGAACTGTGTATTCATTTCAGATGCCCATTTTTGGATTGGGTCTTTAAATTTCACGGGTCTGATTTTTAAACATTCTTTATAAGTTCTAGATAGAAGTCCTTTGTCTGAGGGACAATCCATTAAGATTTTT
>PVJX010034974.1:0-18557 GCA_004027295.1 Dolichotis patagonum | reverse complement strand
CTGTTTTGTTTGACTATATCATACGTGATGATATGAACAGCTGTTTTGAAGAAAACATTATGACAGCTATTGCTGATTTAATATTATCCTTCTTAGAAGTCCTACCATGCTTTTTTTTTGTTCTATTACCATTGGTTCTGTCTACCACATTGTGTCTCATTGGAATTTGAATATGTGTGATAGTTCAAACAAATTTTTTCTTTTTTTATCAAAAATGAAATAGTATAATACCCATTGATCATTTTCTGTTATTCGGTTCAGAAAGCCCTGGAATTCTTTCACTATATGCATGGCTTTATACTATTGTGTTATGTTTGATATTATTGTAATTGAAACTATGCTCAACTATAGCAGAGTAAAAGATATGGCGTTAGATACTGTTGATGTCCAGCTGACTTAATGTAAAATACTGTGTTGCCTATGTTGTCCTGTTCTGATCTGCTCTGTACTGCCCCCTTTTGTTTTATTCTAAGTAAAAAATAAAAAAAAAAAGAATTTATTATTCATGGTTGACCAATTTGAAGTGACCTCTAAATGAACGAGAAAAGCATTATTTAGTCAACTGAATCTATAGAACCATATAATTTTCTCTATATTCTTTTTTTAAATACCCGTGACAGATTTTTAAGACATATCTTTCAAGTTCAGGAGTTGTATTTCATCATAACTCCAGGTTAGTGGAATTATGATTTGCCCCCTTATAATTCTTTCAGAATAACTTAAGTAACTACTAGAAATTCAGTCTCTTTAATACAGAATCTAATTTAATATTTCCTATAAAATATATATGGCTATAGTTTAAAGGTACCCATGTTTTATGAATCTCTATGTTACACTGAAAATAATTATATTACAGAACAATAAGAAGCATTTGTGTTCTAAATTCAAAATTATTATTTCATTTTTCTCACTTTTATATTTGTAATCAAATAGGAAACCAGAGTGATTTTAACTCATCAGTAATAAATAATACTAAAAAGCTTGCTATTGGATTATTTTTTAGGAAACTTATCATACCCTCTAGCACAAGTTTTGAAAGTTGTTTTCTAAAATGAATGAAATTAGAAGTACAAAATGATATCAGAGCAACAGATAAAATATGTAATTATTTCCCATTAACATTGTCAGAAAATACTTCATAATCTAAATGATGATTTATTTTAAAATAAACATTTTATATTAGAATGTGTCTACTATTTTGTAAATAACAAAATATACATGTAGATATGTGTATATTAATATATACATACACATATATGCATACTGTATATACTTATTTTTCTTTCTTCATTGGTATTAACTCCTGAGTTTTTCAAACTGTTTTACTATAAAAAGACAAGTATTTTGGTACCTGAACTCAGAATATCTATCTTTTCTAAGATGGACAAACTGTTATTTATCACCATCAGATGGATCTGGACTTTTAATCTCAATGGCAATATTTAAACTCATGCAATTTATTATATTTAGTCCATTACACGGTTTTACCAGCAGCTTTGCCTACTATACAGTTTCTGATCTTCCTACCAAAGAATTTTAATACTTATGCTTAATGCTTTTAATGCTATTTATGCCTCATCTGGCTACCAGATGCACATCTAACTGAACTTCTTGTGAAACAGGTTGTTTAGGTATTTAGCACATTAGCTGTTAAATCTTTTTCATATTATACTCAGTATAGTTCACCCTTTGTAATCTACTTTGTGACGTTTGAAATTCATAAGCATGAACTAATTATCAATTTTGGTCATCTCCACAATGCTGTGAGTTGGTAAACCATCATACCAGTAATTGTATTGTTTCTTTTTAAGATGCTAAAACCAGAGACCAGGGTCATGAACGAATTTAAAAAAGAGACAACATTTATTTAGTAAGGCTGAGATTAAGAACTCATGTTCCATGAGTCTTTATCTAATTTTTTTAATTAAAATCATTCTTTAGAAAGCTTTGTAGCTACCTTTCCTCATATCATAGTCACTTGACTTCAAGGCCTAATAAAATTATAGAGCCATCAACCTAAATTAAGATTATCTTAATCCCTAGCTACTGTAACTCTGCAGGTATCAAACAGAGGACCCTGACACAAAAACTACATGAAAGATAAATATTATAGTCATACTATAATATCCTAATCTCTACAGGTTATTTGCCATTTATAGTGTTACAATAAGTACTTAAATCATTAAACCACTCATCTAGGTCCAGTGGCTCATGTCTATAGTCCTAGATGTTAGGAATCTGAGGCAAGAGAATTGTTAAACATCAAATATTTCATTCCCTACATAGTTGATCAATGTTTTTAGATTCAGTTTATACATGAAACAATATTGTTCAGATTGCTCAAATAATTTTCTCATTGGCATATAAGTAATGCATAGTAGACCTCAGATTTGAATCCACTGGTACTGGCTATCCAGGTTTTACATCCTGTTGCACTTATTTTTTTCTAAAAGTAACAAGAATCTGTATAAGCAAGATATGCTTCTAAATGACCGAAAAATTACCAATTTGATCATTTTAACGTTTCTTTGAGTGTAGTGTTCCACAGGCTGGAACCTTTTTTGCACATTGAAAACATGGACTCCATGCCAATTCCTTCAATGTTTTTCATAAATTCTATGGTTCTTATGCTCTGAGGCATGTACAAAACAGAATTCAAAAATATTACAGCAGCATTTTACTAGGGGTTCTTTAAGAATAAGCTTTCTTTAGAGTGCTTTAATACTTTTAATATCTATTTAAACTTGGTATGAATAAGTAATATTTTTCCACTGCTCCTCTCAAATCATGTTGAGATTGCATTAGGGCATAAATGCTACCTAAATTCATTGTGTAACGTTGGGCATCCCATAAAATTCTTCCCCAGTGGTTTTCTTTTTACTGAGATAACTATAGTATATAACACAACCTCCATATTGTGCTAAAAACAGTGATATATCATAGCTGGAAGAGGTAAATGTGTCCATTTTGTATCATAAATGGCAAAATGAGATATGAAAATAGTGCTCATGTTATAATAGAAAATCAAGAAAATTAGTGTTAGCAGGCTTTCTCTGAAGCTTTTTGTAGTCATTAGTTTTTGCACAGTTGCAAACTTTGAGTTTACAAAGGCTGACTGTGTATCATTTTGTATAATTCTCATACATTAAATAAGCTCTATGTATGTAAAATATCTTGCTAGCACTTGTGTAGGAATTGCTTTGAAGTTATAGATCAATTTGGGGTGAGTGGACATATTTCCTCTCTGGAGACTTCTATCTTACGAAGATGATAAATGCAGGTGTTCATGTGTTTTCATTTTTATTAGCATTTTGAAGATTTCAGCATATATATCCTGTGTATATTCTACTAGACATTTACCTCAGCATTTAAATTTGCTTTGAGTGAATCTAAATGGTATCGTGGTTTTATTTTTCACTATTGTTATTATACCAAGGTGCAATTTTGAATGTTTCTGATTATCTAGAATTCTGCAGTGTTATTGAACTCATTTAGTAGTTATAATAGTTGTAGGTTTGGGATATTTTTATGTGGGGAATAAAATAATGCAAGCTTTATTTCTTTTCTTTGACTCTGAATATTATTTCCTTTCCTTGCCTCATTGAAGTGATGAGAGATTCCAGTACTCCACTGACTGAATATGGTGAGCTCGGGGATCCGGAGCTTGTCTTGATCTGAAGGAGAAACAATTCAATAATTTGACACCAAGTATGATGTTAGCTGCAGGTTTTTAAATAAACTTTATCAAGTTGAAGTAATTCCCTTTGTCCTGAACATTTTGCAGGGGTTTTGTCTGTTTGTTTGTTTCATGAGTAGGCTCTCCCAGAGGTTAAGAACTGAGAATGGATGAGGCCGACAGAAAGGTAGATGTGGTTATAAAGGGTGACATAAACTTTTTGGTGTTAGAACCTTTTAGCCCTTTAATGAGGTGATGAACACATGACCCTCTACAATGGTTATAAAGTTGCATGAAAATTACAAGCACACAAATAAAAATGAGTATAAGTAATAATATCAATACCAAATGATGAGTAGATTATATTAACATTGATATCCTGGTTGAGGCCTTAACATATAATTTTACACAATGATATTCTTGGAGAAATATACAATGTATTCAGGAATCACTTTCATTCCTTAAAATTGCATGCAAATCTAAAATTATTTCAGTATAAATTTCAATTAATTTTTAGAGTTAACAATTATTTGACCAAACTTTCTTCTTTTTGTAAAAGAACTACCAATTAAATTCAGAAATATATATGTGATGTGTTTTACTTAGATTGGTTGCCTCATTATTTAAAAGATGAAAATCTATCAAGTATAAACATTAACATTATGTCAAAAGTAAAAAATCATGTCCAGCTATTACATTTTGTGTCCATTCCTGATGTTTAAAACAATTAACCATTTTATGTAATTATATGTGCTGACCATTCAGATTCATGTAACATTTCAAGATGTAAGCATGGTTGGTGGAACCACCTACAGTATATACTCACTAACAACTAGAATATTTCATATGTATCTGTATTTTTCGAGGTTCAGCTGATTTTTTTTATCTGATTCCTTCATAACTGCAATATACTATGACAAAAAGATCTCAATCAAATCATCTCCATTTTTTCTGGGAAAAAGTGAAATATAATTCTGATATTCAAGGACATTAACAGAAAATCACTCTTAGGTTTTTCTCTCTGGTCAGGTAGTTCTGGGAGCAAATGCCAAACTTTTTTCTCTGCACAAGTGAAATTATGATTATTGATGATTCTTTTAGCTCTGCTTTGCTAACCTAAGGGAATTTAATGACACAGCTTCCTCTTGACGCAATTAACAGAGTTTACTGTGGCACTGACTTGGTTTACAGGTCATAGTTCATATTCTTACAAACTTTTTTCAATGCTGTGATAAAATAAATGAAGCCATAAATAAAAATGATTTTGTTTATATCAACTCAATGATGAAAACTTTAATATGTTTTTATGGATCTAGATACTATTTGAATGAGTGCAAAACTGATGAAAATATCACAAGTATATAATAATGAATTTTTCAATTTAATAACTTTAGTCATCTAATTATAATGTTTGAATATAGCATGTCAAATTCGTGGTTCAGTTTTCAATGTAAATATTGTTTTGAGAAATAGTATTGACAATTTAATTGTTACTGCTTCAGCAGAGAGCAAAATATCTCCAAATCTAACAAATCGTAGCTGTTCATCTAATTTGTCACTTATGTCAATAAAACAAAATGTATACAAAAATCTTGATTAACATAGTGATTTTGCTGAAAATGAACACAAGCAAAAGATTTTACTAGAATTAGTATACAATAATGTAAGAATTATTTGCATTTTTCTATGGTCATTCATATAAATATTAGCAACCCTGTCCATAAGTAAACATGGACACATAAATAATAATAATTATACTAGTCATTCTTGATATTTTTCAAATTCTAGTCATAGAAACACTGCTTTACCCACAATATTTAATGAGCTTAAGTTTATAAAAGTAGGCTAAAATATATTCTCACAAATCTTGATTTATAACCAGTAAGGTGCCATATTTAAAGCACATGACTTTACATTTTATAAGATAAAATTTCTTCAAAGTTGAAGAAAAAAATATGTTTTGTGGAAGTCATAACTGTGGGGGCAGCCTTTTTTGCTTGTACCTTTAGAGCATATAGTGTCTAATTGGGGTGTATAACAAAGATACTACCAACACTGTTCTTAATGCTTCAGTCAGTATGGCTATAGTGTGTGGAAGTATAACTGTCTATGTTGACAAAGGTGTCAGTTGTAATGTGTATTGGGTTTCCTGTTTTTTTCCTATTTCTTATTTATTAACAAACATATTAACTCATTACTAACATCAACTGAGATTCAAAGAGGATAAGAAAAATAACTAAATTTTTCACACATGCAAAAATTTGTATATGTAGCTTGCACTTATATTTATAATCTATTTATTATAATTTAAAATATTTAAATATTTAATTTCACATTTATTATTTATTCTTTCACATTTCTACTTTTGCTTTTAAAGATTTAAATTATCTACATACTGCAGATTTATTTACAGCTAAACATTATTTATCATTTTAAACATATGAAGAAGAAATTTATATATTTTTATTTCAAATTATTCTTCTGGGTTTTTTTATTTTTATTTTAAAGAGAATAAAACAAAAGAGGGCAGAACAAAACAGATCAGAACAGAACAACATAATCAACACAACACTTTACAATAAGACAACCAGACATTAACAGTAGCTGTCAAAATATCTCTTTCTCTGCTATAGTTGAGCATAGTTTCAAATACAATAATATCAAACATAACACAATAGTATAAAACCATTCAAGAGAATGAAAGAATTACAGGACATTCTGAACCGAATAACTATGAACAATCGCTACTATAATATCTCATTTTCAATAAAAAGATATATTTATACTATCACGTATATTAAAATTCTGTGTTTTAACAGTTTTATTTTATAGTTCTGCCTCTTCTTGATTACATTTATACAGAATTTTAAAAATATTTTCCTTAAAATGCATTTACTTTTATTCCACTTAGGAAGTGTGCATTTGATTATCTAAAGGATTCATTACAGAGATGTTTGAAACCAACTGTGACAGAAAGATTGTCAATTAGTTTCACTGGCTACTTATATACGAATACTTGAGTTTATTTTACAAACAACTGTTCAAATAACTTCTCCAATTAGGAAAAGTTAGCAGAGGGCAACTTAAAACAAATACATTATAAGCAAAGAACATATTTACTGCTCAAGTGAATCAGAGACAGCAGAATTGCAAATTACACTAAAATATTTTAATATTGTATATTAATTCTGAACACTTTAAATAGCATATAGTATTTTAAAATAAACTCATTATATTGTGTGACTATTCAGTTAGGACAGACACTCTTGATAAGAGCTTTTCCTTAGAATGCTTCTGCACACTAATCTGTTTGTTTCGAAATTTCCCTAGATCTTCATTTCTTGACCAGTGCTTTAACATACACTTTAGAGGTTATTTTTAACCATAGGTTATTTTTAACCATAGGTATAGAAATAAAATGTTTTCTTGTTTCTGAAATGATTTCTGTATAGATGTAAAGGTTTGCAACATACAAATAAAGAAAGTGACACTGTCATGCTGCCACTCCTGGTCTCATGGCTCCTTTCGTCTTCTAAGTACATTGCTTCAGCCTTTTGTTTCAGGACTCCATCTTCTCTCCTTTGATTCTCTTGTCCATCTTATTAGGTCCCTTGTGATTACTTGTGATTACATTAGACTTACTAATTGAGAATAATCCTCTCACCTCAAAATCTTTAACTTATATGGATCTGATAAGTATCTTTTTTATTATTTTAATGAACATAATTCAGTTTTAACATGAACATGATTCAGTTATAACCAGTTTGGGGAACAAACTTCACTGATCCTATCTCACCTGTCTTCTCAAAAATATTTAAGTTGGCTATATAAGATTGCCCATAAGAAATAGGAATTCTAATGCACAAACTTTCTTTAGGTTTTCACGAACTCAGTGCCTCCTATTGCCTAGATACTGAGTGAAACTAGTTTAAATATGGAATGGTCACCTACAAGACAAAAAAAGACATGATACAGATGCATGAAAAAAAGAATTATAATTGATAAGAATCTTATAAAAGTTAACTCTTTTTTAATAGAAGTATGAAAGTATAGCGATTAAAACAAATGGCAAATCAGTGTTTCCCTGCAAACACCTTGTTCCAACCTGACTTTTTAAGAGCAGCACAAGTGAGGAAGGTATTGCTTTTAGTATGTGTCTTTGTGGTAAAATAGTGATAAAGAGGAGAGAAAGTTACATTTATTTTGGACAGAAACCTGTGTTATATACAAGTACCAATTCCTACCCAGGAGAGTAATCATTATGTACTGCAAATGTGTACTGATTAAAAAAAAAAGAATGTGCAATGAAAAGTAATGCATAGAGAGCATAACAAGTAAATAAATTCGCTGAACAACCAATGGACTTAAAACGGAATCACTGATCTCAGAAGAGAACTGAAGTCCTAGCTAAGGCTTGGATTTTAGTCTATGAAGAACGAAGAAGAAAAATCAGCCACACGATGTTAGACTTCTGATGTAGAAAAATCATGACAAAATACATTTATGTTGCTCTAAGGACTGTAGTTGTGGTTCTGTGTTATGGCGGCAATAGGAAGCTAACATATTATATAGGAGACTGTTTCTTCCACATCAATGAAACACTGCAGAACATAAGAATTCCCCTGAAAAAGACACACACATATATATTTTTTATCACCCAGCATTCATTCTGGGATTTACTTTTTCTCTCATTCTCTCTAGCTTCATCTAAGTAAACAAAGCTACAAAAACTAACAGATGGTGTAGACCACATCAATCAAACAACTGTGTTTGTTTGTTTGTTTGTTTGTTTGTTTTGTGATGGTAGGAATTGAATCTAGGGCCTTGTCAATGCCAGAAAAGAGCTCATCTGTTGGACCACTTCCCCAGCCTTTTTCACTCCTTACAAGCACAGTACTCATTCCAATCAGGATTCCTTCTCATATTTGCCTCCTATGAGTAATGGTATTTTTGTTAATATGCCATTTACATTACTATATCAATTCTGTCTTCCAAGTAAGTGAGATTAGTTTGAATTTCTGTTACTCATAACTGAAAGACTTCTGATTAATTTCCCTTCAGTTGAAGCTAATAAAATGTGTACTTCTGGCATTATAAAATTACAGACTATATTAGTAATCACCCATCTATTTAAATGCATTTCCTTCATGAATTAAATGCATGTTATTAATGCCTATTTGTGTGAGTCAATGTCTTTAAAAGTATAATTATTACAAACAGATTCAAATAATGAACTTTATGTTATGACTGACAATTAAATAACAGCACCAATTTTCCAGTTTCAAGCTGTGTAACTTTCTGTTACTGTAACAAATACCTAAGATAATCAATTTATGAAAACATTAATTTTGTCTCCAAGTAAGTGTTTCAGTCTATGGTGGGTTGGCCCAGTTGCTTTTGGACCTGGGAAGAAGCAATCTACATCATCACAAGAGCCAGGGGAGAACAATTTATATCATGATCAGAAATGAAGGAGAGAACAAGAATAGGCAAAGTCCACTGTCTCTTTCAAGGATACACCTCCAATGGCTGGAAGTCCTCTTACTTCCTACCTCTTACGGTGTCTACCACCTCCTAAGGGTATCATGGTGCTGGGGAACAAGCCTTTAACCCATGAGCTATTGAGGGACAATCATCCAAACCATAGAAAAGGTCTAATGATGAAGTTCAGTAAATACTACTTTCAGAAGTATATGACAGCAATTAATCTGAACAGCACATATTCAATTATGAATAGTTGAGTGGCATTAAAAGCACAAAACCTAACACATTAACACTTAATTACATTTTGGCTAGGGTTCTCTAGAGGACCATAATAAATTATATATATATGCTTATAGGGATCAGAGTCCACAAGGCCATATGCACACTGAAGAGCAGAAAATCAATTAGCTATTTGTTTCAAGAAGCAAGAATAAGAAGAATAAAAGATGCAGCTCCTGTCCACGATTGAAGGCATGGCAGCTTCCTGGAAAGCAGTGTTGTAAGTCTTCACTGAACAATGAGAAGCTGGAGTCTCATGCTTGTAGATAATTCAAGAGCAAAAGATGCAAATGCTGAAGTAGGATCCAGCTTTTTAGTGCAGAATGATTTCCTTTTTCTTCTCTTATCATTCTTTCTGAGACACAACCATCTGCAATCAGGATGGGTTTTGCCCCAGCAGTCACTGACCTGAATGCCAGCATCTCCAGAACTCCCCAGACACTCAGAGCACATTTACTCATCTGCAAGGCCTCTCCTAACCTAGCCAAGTACAGTCTAGACTAATCGTCATTAACCACCATTCATGCTAAGAAGAATCAACAATAGCAAGTTAAGGACTCAACGCTGAAGGTGAAGTGCTCACTTAACAGATTTAGATTCAACTAATATTCATCGACAGTTTGAAATAATTTCAGATAACAGTAATTTGTAATGCCCACTATCAAAATGTATTTGACAAATGGAAAACTGTAATTATATATCAGCATTTTAAAATATAACCAAAGTCATACGCTGCACATGAAGCTTCCTACACTATATTAAATTAAAAATTTACCCCAGGTTTGTATCAGTTTTGTTACAATATATCACCTCCATGTTGTACTTTGTTACTTTGTTTGCCTAACTAAAAAAATTGAAGAAAACTGCAAACTTTGGTCATCAGTGGAAACTATCTCAACATGATTAATTTCTAATTTATTGACTATGTAAGAAATTTTGACTGAATATTATACTTACAAATTCAAGCATTTTAACAAAACATTTTATGTTTCTTTCCTATTTTTTAAATTTTATTTTAAAGAAGGTAAAATTAAACAGAACAAAACAGATCATAAGAAAACAATGTAACAGACACAGATTTCAAAGGAAGACAACAGGAGATCTTCACTGTCTATCATATTGTCTCTTGTTTTCTTCCAAATAGTTGTCCATATCTTCACATACAATGAATTCATACAAAACAATATAGTATTAAACTAATCAGAGCAGGATGATGAAGGCATTTTGTGTCTTCAAGACCAGACAATAGAGAAATCAACAATGGCTGCCATAATGTATCTTGTTCTCTTCAAAATAGCTGTCTATACCTTCATGTATGTTGAAATTAAACAATACAAGACAGACTAAAATCACTCTTGTGAAAGAAAAATTATATTGCTGGAATTCACAAGATGACACTACGGAATCAGCACTGGGTACCTTAGTGTCTCTTTTTTCTTCAAAGTAGCTGTTCATTTCATTGTGTATTGTATAATTGATTCTCATAAATTGTTTAGGAGAAGTTCTATGTATTCATGAATCTCTACATGTATACCTATCCTTTCTGTATTAGAGGGAAAAACAAAACCAAAACAAGACAAAACAAAACAAAGTCCTAGAAAAACCCAAAATGAAAAAGACAAATAATCAACAATAGAAAAGAGCCCAGAACACTGACAATATAGGCCTTCAAAACAAGGTGGTAGGAGCATAACTAGAGTTGCTATTTTACATAATGAACTTCAAGAGTTCCTCAGATAACCATACAATAATATGCACAATTGTTTCAACCTATGAATGTTAATTATTTTGTTGTAATAACTTATAAAATTTATAGCACAATCATTTTAGCTATCCTAAGTGTGTTTATATAATTTTAGATATTATTTCTTTTCCCTTCCTTTTTCTTTTTCCTAATTTTCCCTGAGGTATTATTTTTTCCTCTTTAAGCAGATTCTTGTCTTTTCATTGTGTTTATTGAGTTTTTTGTATCTTATGTATTCTTACCATTTCTTACACTAGGGCAACTATATGGTATTTACACATGTGAATTTTATTTATTTCACTTATGAGTATGGTCTCGAGTTGCATCCATTTACTTATAAATACCTCAATGTGATCATTCTTTATAGTAGAGTAGTACTCCATTGTATAAAAATACCACATCTTTTATATCCATTTCACAGTTTATGGGCATTTACATTGTTTCCAATATCTGGCTATTACAAATTGTGCTGCTATAAACATGGGAGCACATATATCACTGTGGTATGATGTTTTCAGTTCTTCTGGGAATATGCCTAGAAGCGGAATAGCTGGGTCAAATGGGACTTCCAATCCCAGCTTTTTGCAGAATCTCCAGACTGACCTCCATAGTGGCTGCACTAGTCTGCACTCCCACCAAAAGTGCAGAAGAGTTCCTTTTTCCCCACAGCCTCTCCAGCATTTTTTATTGGTAGTTTTCTTTATCCTGGTCATTCTTTCTGGAGTGAAATGGAATCTCAGTGTTGTTTTAATTTGCATTTCTCTAATAACCAATGATGCTGAACATTTTTTCATGGATTTATTTGCCATTTGTATTTCTTCATCTGAGAACTGTGTATTCTTCTCAGATGCCCATTTTTGGAATGGATCTTTGAATTTTGGGAATCTGATTTTTTTTAATTCTTTATATGTTCTAGATAGAAGTCCTTTGTCTGAGGGACAGTTCACTAAGATTTTTTCTCAATTTGTGGGTTTCCTTTTTACTATGATGTATATTTCCTTCAACATGCAAAAACTCTTTCATAGGACATGATCCCAGTTATTGATTCTGTGAAGTATTTCACATGCAGTTTGATTCTTGTTCATAAATTCTCTACCTACCCCTGTGTCTTCAAGTTTCTACCTAGTTGTCTTCCAACAGATTTAGTTTTTCTGCTATAATATTTAGATCTTTGATCCATTTAGACTTTAGTTTAGCACATGTTGATAGGCATGGGTCTAGTTTTAGTTTTCAGCATATGGAGAGCCAATTTTTCCAGCACCATTTATTGAAGAGACTATCTTTCTTCCAGTGGACATATTTGACCTCTTTATCAAAGATAAGGTGGTTGAGTGTGTTTGTAATTGTAGTTGTATCTTCTAATCTATTCCATTGATCTTCAGGTCTGTTTTTATTCCAGTACCATGCTTATTTTATTATAGTAGCTTTGTAGTATAACTTCAAGTCAAGGATTTTGATGCCTCTAGCCTTGCTTCTGTTGCTTAGAATTGTCTTTGCTATTCTAGGTCTCTTCTGGTTCCAGATTAATTTAAGGAGTGATTTCTCTAGATCTGTGAAGTATGTTAGTTTCATTTTTATTGGGATTGCATTAAATCTGTATAGCAACTTTAGGAGAATGGCCATTTTCACAATGTTTGTTTTTCCTATCCATAAACAAGGATGTCTTTCCATTTTCTGAGATCCTCTTCAATTTCTTTTTCATGGTATTATAATTTTCCCCAAATAGATCTTTTACAAATTTTGTTAGATTAATTCCTAAGTATTTCATTTTGTTGGATGCTATTGTGAAGAGTGTGGCTTCTCTTATTTTTGTCTCAGTGGTTTTCTTGTTACTGTAGGAATGCTATTGATTTTTGACTGTTGATTTTGTATCCAGCTAATTTACTGAATTTATTTGTTATCCTAGGAGCCTTTTAATGGTGTTTTGGGGATCTTCTATGTAGAGTATCTTGTCATCTGCAAAAAATGATAACTTCTTATTTGCCTATCCTTACTCATTTTATTTTTCTCTACTGTCTAATTGCTCTGGCTAGTATTTCAGGCACCATATTGAATAGGAGTGGTGATAATGGACATCCTTGCCTTGTTCCTGATTTTAGGATAAAGACTTTCAATTTTTGGTCATTTAATGTGATGCTGGCTGTTGAGTTGTCAGAGATGGCTTTTATCATATTGAAGTAAAGATCATTTATTCCAATTTCTGTAATGTTTTTATCATGAATAAATTTTGGACCTTACCAAAAGCTTTTTCTGCATCTATAGAAATGATCATGTGGTTCTTATTTTTGGCACTATTGATATGATGGATTACATTTATCGATTTGCATATGTTGAACTGTCCCTGTATTCCTGGGATGAATCCTGTTTGGTCATGGTGTATAATCTTCTTGATGACTTCCTGCATTCTGTTTGCCAATATTTTATTGAGAATTTTTATATCTATGTTCATTAGGGAGATTGGCCTGTAGTTCTCCTTTTTAGTTGGGTCTTTCTCAGGTTTTGGTATTTAGAGTAATATTTGCTTCCAGGAATGAGTTAGGGAGAATTATTTCCTTTGTAATTTCATTGAAGAGTTTGAGGAGTGTCAGCATTAAATCTTCTTTGTATTTCTTGTAGAATTCCGCAGTGATCCATCTGGACCGGGGCTTTTCTTTGTAGGTAAGGATTTAATTACATCTTAAAATTCATTAATTGAAGTTGGGTTATTCATCAGTTTTACATTTTCCTGACCCAGCTTTGGTAATCCATATGTTTCTAGGAATCTGTCCATTTCTTCTATGTTATCAAGCATATGAGTAGAGGTTTTCACGATAGGTATTGATGATCTTCTGTATTTCCACAGGGTCTGCAGTGATTTCACCCTTTTCATTCCTTATTCCATGAATTTGAGTTTTTCTTTCCTTTATTTTAATAAGACTGGCTAGTGGCTTGTTAATTTTATTTATTCTTTGAAAGAACCACCTCTGTGATTCATTGATTCTTTGTATTATTTTCTTAGTCTCAATTGCATTGATTTCTGCTCTGACCTTTATAATTTCCTCCCTTCTTTTGGCTTTGGGCTTGACTTGCTCTTCTTTTTTCAAGATGTTTGAGGTGTAGCATCAGGTTGTTTATTTCTGCTCATTCTGTTTTCCTGATGTGGGAACTCAGTGCAATAAATTTTCCTCTGAGGACTGCTTTCATTGTGTCCCACGGATTCTGGTAAGATGTGTTTCTATTTTCATTTGCCTGTAAATATTGTTTAATTTCTTCTTTAATTTCCTCCATGACCCACTGATTGCTCAAGAGTGTATTATTCAATTTCCATGTGTTTGTGGGTTTTTTACGTTTCTTTTGCATTAATTTCTAGTTTCATGGCACTATGATCTGATAACATGCATGGGATAATTTCAATTCTTTTGCACTTACTTAAGCATGTTCTCTGGGTTAGTAAAAGGTCTGTTTTAGGGAATGTTCCATGTGCTGCTGAGAAGAATGTACATTCTGTTGTTGTTGGGTGGAACACTGTATGCGTCTACTAAGTCTATTTGTTCACAGATGTATTTCAGTTCTCTGATTCCTTTGCTGATTTTCTGTCTAGTTGATCTGTATAGTTGATCTTTGGCATGTTAAGGTCTCCTGTTATAATTATGTTATTGTCATTTCTGTTAATATTTGTTTTGTATAGCTGAGTGCTCCCAAATTTGGTGCATAGATATTTAAGATTGTTATCTCTTCCTCTTGAAGTTTTCCCCTAACTAGTATATATACTCCTTCTTTATCTCTTTGGATCATTCTTGGTTTGAAGTTCACATTCTCTACAAACAGAATAGCTACCTATGCTTTCTGGGGGCTCCTGTTACCTGGAGTATTGTTTTCCATCCTTTGATTTTCAATCTATGAGTTTCCTTTTGAGTTAGATGGGTTTCCTGTATACAGCATAAAGTTGGATGTTGTTTCTTGATCGATTTTGCCAGTCTGTTTCTTTTGATTGGTGAATTGAGGCCATTTACATTAATGGTTATAAGTGATATATATTGGTTTACTTTGGATATGTTATCTTTCTGCTGTTGATTCTTTATCTTTCCACTCTGTTTAATTGTTTGCCTTGCTTAGTGGTTTTTTTCTTATGTCTGTCTAGAATGTCTCACAGTATTCTTTGTAGGTTTGATTTGGTGGTCAAAAATTTCTTCAACTGATCTTTGTCTTGGAAGTATCTTATTTCTCCATCCATTTTGAAGAGTAGTTTTGCCAGATACATCAGTCTGAGTTGGAAGTTATTTTCCTTTAGGATCTGAAATACTTCACTCCATGCTATTCTTGGCTTCATTGTTTGTGTTGAAAAGTCTGTTGTGATTCTCATAGGCTTTCCTTTATAAGTGATCCTTCTCTTCTCTCTAGCAGCTTTTAATATTATGTTCTTATGTTGGATTTCTGGGATGTTGATTATTGTATGTCTGGGTGTAGTTTTATTTTGGTTATGGTTATTTGGAGTTCTACATGCTTCACTGATCTCTATGTCAGTTTCCATTCTCATGTTTGGGAAATTTTCAGCTATTACTTCTGTAAATAGCCTCTTGATACCATTTATGTTGTCACCTTCTTTTTTTGTTTATATCTCTCAATCTTATATTGTTTTTCTTTGCATCTTCTCGTAGTTGCTGAATTGTTATTTCCTGGTTCCTTGTTACTTTTTAAAGATCTTTCCTTTCCTGTTCATTAGCTGCAATCTTGTCTTCAAGGTTTGAAATTTTATCTTCACTTTCATTGAGGCAGTTTTGCCAACTTTCAAAGGAATTTTTTATTTCCTGTATATCTTTTTGAATCTGCTTCATGTGTTCTGTTTGTATCTTATACTGTTCATTCAGGGTTTCCATACTTTTGCATTGGACCTCTAACATTTAACTATGTCTTATTTAGGTGTGTTCAGCATTTCTTTCATTATATTTATCATTTCTTCTTTTACCTGGGGGACTATTTCTGATCTGAGTTCTTTTATATCTTCTCAGAGTTGTTTCTTTACTTCAGTTGTTATCATTTCAGAAATTTTAGGTGTATGGCTTATGATTTTTTCTGTGTCCATATCTCCTAGGCTTGCTTGTATTGGGCTCAAAGTTTGAGATTGTATTTTGCTCTTTTGTTTTGTCTTCTTCCTAAATTTTCTGGTTTCAAGAGATGCTTCAAAGCTTCCCCTGCCCATGCGAGCTGCTTGGGGTTCACTGGGCATGGCACAGTTGGGCTGTGGAGACCTCCCATGTGTCCTCTTGTGATTTGTGATGTGAGGCATGGTCTTACCACCTGGCAGTGATGTTCCAAGGCTTTCCTTTGAGCTGGGATTCAACCCATGTGCATTCAGTCAAAACATCTTAGTTTTGAATCCAAATATTTTAATTTAAGTATGTTTTTTATGTCCTAGATTTTCTGTGTGATAAAGACGTGCTCATAAATTTTTGTATATAATTTTATAAATTTTGTGTCTAATTTTCTGTTCTTCATTAACGAATTAGTTTTATTTCTTTATAACACATAGGGAGAATTTTTAAGCTCCACATTCAAACATTTTAGCTAAATTGGCATCATAAAACTCAGAGATTATTGCCTATCAGGTCAATAATTTGTGAACTAAGAAGAATTAATATGATTTATGATTCTTCTCAGCAGCATGTAGCACAAGCAATACTAATTGTGGTTCCCTTAGTCTTTGAAGATGGATCACATTCTAATAATGTGGTCCTGTTATAGACTTATCCACCATTTTATTGTTAAATAAAGTATGCACAAAACTATGCCAAAACATAGGACACATTCTAGAAAACAAATTAGCATTATTTCCATGATTTTAAAAACTTAATACACCACATTTGAATTTAAAAACCTGCTTTTATTCCAAAATCTCTAGTTAATGACTCCTTTTGGAGGGTGTGGAGTTTAATCTGTTCCCACAGAGTAAAACATTTCTTGCACAATTTTTATGCTTGAGATTGAAGCTCTGTTGCTGAATACTTTTCTCTGCAGAAAAGAGAAAGGAGTACATGGAGGTGCTGTTCCTTAAGTAGCTTCCATGCTGTACTGCTATCTACATTCCCAGCATGTACTCCTTAGTATTTGTGGCAGAGGCTGTTTATTTTTACCTTTCTATGTTAGACTTTGATATTTGTATTGTCAGAAAAAAAGATCATATTCCTTATGCTGTCTTGCAGTCAGATGTGTCCTCACAACAGGTTTTTCCTTGCTTTTCTCTCCTTCCTTCTGCAAGAATGGTAGATATGATGGTGGAAGCTAATGTATATCTCTTACCAAGAGTATCACATGAAAAATAAGATATTTTACAGCAACTAAAGCAACAGTGACCAAAGCTATTCTAATTACTACAGATCTTTATTTTAATCCTTTCCTTTATATATAGTCTTAAATACCTTCTTTTGCTCTCCTTATCATATACTTGCCTAGAATACACAGTAAGCTAATATGTCTTCCTCTCTGAATGACGAAGAAAGTCAGGGTACAGGAAATTTTGGAATTATAGATTAATTATCAGTAATTTCCTGAAGTGTCAGTGGCATGCTCTTGCAAGTTTTCTCACTCACTAGATCAAATATTTCATTTTCTATTTTCCAACGTCTTCTGGACAAAGTAGTCACTCTCTGTTCTCCTCCACTGGCAAGAATAAAATATGTACCAATAAAACTCAAATTTCTCACTGCCTTACAAAGATACAGACCAATTTTGGGATCGTTTTCCATCATATTCTTCTTCCCAATTATAAAAATGAAGTCAACACCTTTAAAAAGTTTGTATCGGCTGTCTCTTTGGGACCCGAAAATCCCAGACCATAGAGTGGCCTGAGCTGTTTGGATCGAAAATCTGCGCAGACCTGCATTTCGGCGCGACTCTTTGGGACTGGTAAGCACGCCTTTCATCTGCAGGGAACTGCCTGGAGATCAGCATCTGGGCCAGTCTGTTTGGCCCCGTAGCCCCGCCCTTCATGCCCAGGAAGTCTCCCAGAAAGCAGCATCTCAGGCTGTCTCTTTGGGACCCGAAAATCCCAGACCATAGAGTGGCCTGAGCTGTTTGGATCGAAAATCTGCGCAGACCTGCATCTCAGCGCGACTCTTTGGGACTGGTAAGCGCGCCCTTCATCCACAGGGAACTGCCTGGAGATCGGCAACTGGGCCAGGTCTGTATGGCCCCGTAGTCCCGCCCTTCATGCCCAGGAAGTCTCCCAGAAAGCAGCATCTCGGCCTGTCTCTTTGGGACCCGAAACTCTCGGACCCGCAGAGTGGCCCGGGCTGTTTGGATTGGGAATATTGTGGAGACTGGCATCTTGGCCAGGTCTGTTTGGGATTGGGGACTTTTCAGAAACCAACATTCTGGCCTGACTCTTTGGGACCTGTA
>PVJX010034973.1:0-18557 GCA_004027295.1 Dolichotis patagonum | reverse complement strand
CTCCCAAAACTCCCAACTCCATCAAAGCTGATCCATGTGACATGGATGACGAGAAACTCAAAAACAAAACAACAGAATTATATAAGGTGATTAAAAAGGAAATAACAACAACAAAACAGATCAATAAGGTACTGAGCAAGCTGAAACATGATATAACTAAACAGATAATGTACTTAAAAAGCAAAAGGAGGAAAAGAAAGTGCTCTAAAGGATATAACTGCATGTATGTTTAAGTGTGTGGGATTGATAACCATATTACCAGGTTTTTGTTGGATCGTTGAACAGAACTGTTTGCAACCTCACTGTTTGTTCACTTTGTATGCCTTAATTTTGTAACATGAACAACTATTTCGAAGAAGACAATATGTAATTTATCAAGTAGTGATTTCTTAATTTTTTTTGAAATTCTGTATTATTTCTACCCTTTTTTCTGTTTTGCTTTTTTTCTCTTTAAATAAAATTTAAAAAAAAAAAAAAAAAGGAGTACTGAGGTCACCAGCCTTCTCTAGCCTGCTGTGGGGCCTGCTGATGTCACACTCCTTCTCTGGCCATTTTCCTCAGTGAAAGGCAGGTAGGCAGGCATTTGGCAAGTGCTGTCACCAATGTGCACAGCTTTCCCTAAGCAGTCGCTGCTCTCCACTAGATATCGACCCTGTCTCGGCTAAGGAAATGATGCCTGTACAAAATACTCCAACACATTTGCTTGTCTAAAAATCGACCCTCCCAGTGGCCTTGGGATGTCAGCAGGACAGATACCATCCCCACTTTACAGACAAGGAAACTGAGGCTCATGGAGGTTCCATGAGTTGTGCAAGACTGAAATCTGGTACTTCTTTCTTAGAGCAGGGACCATGTCCAACTCATACACTCGTTATGTCATGTTGTTTGTCAGCAGGCATGCTGTGGTGGTGCTCAGGAAATCTGGAGTCAAAGCATTCACATCCCACACTCTCCTACCAAGCCCCGCTGCCTCCTCTGACTACCAAAGCGCTGCATCAGAAAATGCACCACGGCCAGAGTTGACAGTGCTCTGACTTCTACCAGTGTCTTATAAATGGTGGTGGGGACAGAAAGTCCCCCTTGAGGTGTGCCAGCAAGGTCAGAGACAGTCATAAGGCACAAGAGCTGCCAGGACCTTACATGTCTTCAAGTGTCCCACTTTGGAGTCTGACTGGCCCTGGCTGACACAGTCCATCATAAATCCTAATTTGGGTGGTGGCACTGGGTCATGTATGCCTGTCTATTCCTGCCAGACCAGCCCTCTCCTGATGAGGGCCTACTTTCCCAAACATATCTCTGGTCCTGTGAGGTCACGAAACTGAACTAAGAGCTGAATAGGGCCTATTAAGAGATGAGTCCATTGTAGGCAGGCAAATAGAAAGGTCACACCACACCATCCTTTTTGCATCATTGGACACTGCACTAAAGTAGATATTGGGTATTGTGTTTGCCTGGCAACCTTACCCAGCCTTCCTGTGAAACACCTTGCTGCTTGTTTGGTGAAATTCCCCTTCTCCACTTTCTTTGTGCTTGGTTTGCCTGTTGTGGGTGGGTGTCCTTTAATACAGCTGGACACGTGCCTCAGATAATCAGAACACTCCGTCGCTCTCATTAGCATTCTGGACTAGCAGACACATGGCCTAACCTGGGTGTGAGAATGGGTCTCCCTTCCTCTAGCACAAAGCAATGAAGACTGGAACAGCCTAAAACTTCTGGAGCCATCTTGTCTAACCACATTTAAAAAGCCATCTGCAGGGTGAAGAGAAACACATTACAAAGCAAGGCCAAAAGGAAAAGGAGAGACCCAACCTGACCTTATCTACACCTCTAGATCTACTGTACATAATCAGACAGCTGCACCCACCAGCTATGTGAGGCTCACAATTCCCTTCAGCCTGAGCTCACTTGAGAACTAGTTTCTGACACATGGCATTGAAAGAGTTCTAATACAAATGCTTTATTTCCTTAATATCTTACTACATGTGATCAATTGCCTCTCATTCTTTACCTTGTATTGACACCTTTTGTCATATAAGTCTTCCCATTATATTGACCCACCCATGAAATTTGGAGCTGAGTCATATGACACACTGTGGCCAATAGAATAAAATGGAAGAGAGTATGCCCCGCCCAAGCTTAGGCCTGAAATTGTCTGGCTCATTTAAGCTGGTGCTAATGAACTCCTACCCTCACCATGGAGAAGACGACCCAGACTGGCCTACTGGTCCTAGGAGAAGAAAAGAAGACATATGGAGGAGACTCGGCCAACCAAGCTACCCCTACTGTGTCCAGCCTGGATCAGCCAATTTCCAGGCAACTCAGATACATCAACAAAGTGCTCATTCTGGAGCTTGTCTCAAGGTTGATTGTGATGCCATAATCACTGACTGATCCTCCTGCCTTTAGGCTTCTCACAGACAGGAACTCGTTCTCATGCAACACTATCACCCCCATGACTAACACAGTTCCTGGCACATGGAAGGAGGGTGCAAGGGACAGAGGAGGGAAAGAAAGAAAGATGGGAGACTCCCAGTTCTCTTGTACCATTCATCCCAGTAAACATGAAGCTCCGATCTCAACAAAGCAGAGAGCTTCCCACCATACACTGAGAGTGACCATACACTTGGACATTCTATGGTAATATCTGCGGACTGATTTCTAAGATAACTATCCCATATGCCATTGTCCAAGTCTGGCCCCAAGGGTCTCAACTGCTCCCTTGTCAGCCTGGAATTTGAAGGAAGCCACAAAGCCAGCCTTGTCACATGGCTGTGGCTGTGAGGCAGGGGTAGGTGGGTGCACAGCTGGTGCATAGCTGAGTGCCACAGCAAACCTGCCACACAAGCCTGCTGGTCACACCCAACTGAAATGGCCATTCACCAGTGAAAGGCATTTTACAATGTCTCACTAAAACTAGAAGAGGGATTAAGTGGTCTCTTTCTTGATTAATGACTTTCTCTACCTGAGAGATAGAATCCTATCTCTAATGCCAAATAACTAGAAACAAAATTAAATTCCTACCATGAGATCATTCAGGACACATGTTATACCATGTCTCTAAGTCCTATTTTTTTTAACATATTTTATCTAGCTTAAAAGCACAAGATATTCTGAGCCCCCAAGTCAGAATTGTTTTTGCAGTAAGTAGCAGCAACAAGAAAAGAGAAGTTCCCTGGATTTTCTGAAGCCTTAAGAAGTTTATACTTTTAAGAGAACAGTCACTTCCCTATATATAAAGACATATATGGGTTTTTATATAACATCTAGAACACTCACATCCTCCGATACTTTCAGAGGAATCTGAAATCCTGTTTCAGAGGAAACAGGAATCAATAAATCAGAATTGAAAACTTTTTCTTTCATTGTTTTTATTTTAAAGAGAATATAACAAAACAATAAATCAAATCAGAATAGAACAACACAAGTTATACAGGACTTCAAAGCAAGACAACAGGAAATCAACAATGGTTACCATAATGTCTCTCATTTTCTTCAAAATAGCTGTCCATACCATCACACAAAATAAAATCAAACAAAACAAAATGGAACAAAGCCAATCAAAACAAAAGAATGAAAACATTATAGGACTTCAGAAAACAACAGGAAATCAACAATGGCTATGAATGTGATATTTTTATGCAATGGAATATTACTCAGCTATAAAAAAGGATGATCTTGAGGCCTTCATAGGTAAATGGAGGCAACTTGAGACTAACCTCATTAGTGAAATAAATAAGAATCATATTTATAAATATCACACTGTGTCTCTAGTGTAAAAAGTAGTAAGAACTGTAGGAGTAATAAAACCCAAAATGTGTAATTGCTATTGTAAAAAAGAGAGGAAAAAAAAGTGCTCTAAAGGATATAACTGCATATATGTTTAAATGTGTAAGATAGATGACCATATTACTAAGTTTTTGTTGGCTCGTTGAGCAGAACTGTTTGCAGTCTCACTATTTGAATGTCCACTTTGTGTGCTTTAATTTTGTAACTTGGACAACCATTTCTCAGATGACAGTATGTAGTTTATCAACTAGTGATTTCTTAGTGCTTTTTTTCTTTTTTTCCTTTGGAATTCTGTATTGTTACTACCCTTTTTTGCTTTTTATTCTCTTTAAATAAAATTTTTAAAAGAACAATAGCTACAATAATGTCTCTTGTTTTCTTCAAAATAGCTGTCCATACTATCACATGTAGTAAAGTCAAATAAAACAAAACAGAATAAAACCAACCAAAACAAAAGAATGAAAGCATTATAGAATTTCAAATTACGATAATAAGAAATCAACAATGGTTACCATAATACATCCCATTATCTTCAAAATAGCTGCTCATACCATCAGACACAGTAAAATCTAACAATATAGAACAAAAGCAAACCTAACAAAATTGTGAAAACAATACAAGGATTCAAGACAAGACAATAAGAAATTAACAGTTGATACCACTTTCCCTTTTTAGGTGTTTGCTCCCTTATCACTTTCATAATATCTGTTGTGCTTTTTGGATCCCACTAACTCCTTCAGTTTTATGCTAGGTAGATAACTTGGTGTTCACTCGCATGAGTCCAAACCATTTCACCCATGAGCATGATCTCCAGTTGCATCCATTTACCTACAAGAGCCTTGAGATTACCCTACTTTATAGCTGGATATATTTCCATTGTATGAAAATACCATATCTTTCTTATCCACTCGTTGGTTGATGACCAAGTTACCCTTGCTTTTTTTCTGGTCTCTTGTCATGTGGAACAATTGTTTTCTCTCCTTTGATTTTCAGTATATGAATTTCCTTTCAAGTTATATGTGTTTCTTGTATACAGCATATTGATGAATGTTGTTTTTGATGTACTCTCCTTGTGTTTTTTTTTATTGGTGAATTGAAGCCATCTATATTAATCATTACAACTGGCATGCACTGGTTCATCTCTGCCCTGCTATTCTCCTGCTGTTGGCCCTCCACTTTCCCCCTTTATTCAATTGCCTGTCTTGTTTGGTAATCTTTCTCTGCTGCTGTTCCTGGAACCATGGTCATCTTTATCTCTCTCTAGAATACCTTTCAGCACTCTCCATAGGGTTGGTTTGGTGGTGATGAACTCCTTCAGTTGTTCTTTATCATGGAAGTATCTTATTTGTGAAAGATAGTTTTGCAGGATACATCAATCTGAGTTGGTATATGTGCCTCCGAAGTGAGCACATCAATCTGAGTTGGAAGTTGTTTTCTTTCAGGATTTGAAATACTTCACTCCAAACTCTCAGCCATGATTCTGATTGGTTTTCCTTTGTGGGTGATCTGTTTCTTTTCTCTAACAGCTTTTAATATTCTGTTCTTGTGCTGAATTTGTGGGGTCTTGATTATTATATGTCTGGGTGTAGATTTACTTTGGTTATGGCTAGGTGGAATCCTATATGCCTCACTTATCTGTATTCCAGATCCTTTTACCATATTTGGGAAGTTTTCTGCTATTACTTCTGTAAATAGCCTTTTTATTTCATTTGTGTTGACCCTTGCTTCTTTGATGATACCTATTACTCTTAAATTATTTTTCTTTGCATTGTCTTGCAGCTGTTGAATTGTTATTTTCTGGTTCCTTGTTATTTTTAAGAAATCTTTCCTTTCACAATTGCTAGCTGTGATCCTGTCTCCAAGGTCTGAAAGCCTATCTTTAGTTTCTTTCAAGTGGTTTTGCTAGCTTTTGATCAACTTTTTAATTTCCTGGATCTCTCTTTGAATCTGTTTTATGCATTGCAATTCCTTTCTAGATGGTTCATTCAAGGTTTCCATCATTTTCCGATGTTCCTTTTTTTATCTGTCTTCTTTAGATCTGTTCGGCAGTTCTGTCATTATTTGTGATTTCTTCTTTTACCTGAGACATTGTTTCTGATCTCGTTACTTTTACAGTCTCATGAAGTTGTTTCTTTACTTCAGTTGCTATCCTCTCGGAGATTTCAGGTGTGTGACTTCCATTTCTTCCATGACTGTATCTCCCAGACTTATTGTGTGGGGGCTGGAGGTCTGAGATTGCCTTTTGCTCCTTTGTCTTCACATTCTCCCAAGTTTCTCTCAACAAGCTGGTTGTGGGGTCCCAGGCACTTCCCACATTGGCTTCCCCTCTGTGATATAGGGGAATGAGACAGGCACCTGGATTTCTCTGAACCCAGGTTCCCAGGGAGGTATCAGGATATGGGGCAGGCTTCTTCAGACCTGTGCAGCTACACTGAGGCTTCCCTGGTGGCTAGGGGTACATGATGGTGGGGCTGCTTCTTCTTCCAGCTTATGTGTCTACACTGGGATCCCCCCAATGTTGGCAGGCACACATGGGTGTGTTTGTCTCATTCTTCTGGTGAGGGTTGGCTGCCCAAAGGAAGCAAGCAGGTACACGGTGCATATCTGGCTGTGTCTCCCTGCCCGTGCTGGCTGCCCACAGGAAGCAAGCCTTCTGATGGTAGCAGCAGGTGCACAGGGGTGGATCTGGCTGCATGTCCCTGCCTGTGCTGGCTCTGAAAACTTCTTCTAATGACCTCATTGACTTCCATCTCTATATCTGTTATTGTGAAAAAATTCAGAAGGCCATAGACTAGTCAAACTCGAATAGACCTTTGAGATGCCCTGACTAAATCTTGCAGATAAAGAAAGTTATGTTTAGATAGATGTGGGACTTATACAAATTACCTACAGTTCAGGGGTCTCCGACATTTTACACAGACACACACACACAAACACACACACATATACATATGCACACCAATAGCTACTGAGTGCCTTTTGCATGTAAGATATTCTAGGATACCCAGACAAGGAAGATAACTCACCCAACTGTCTGTTCCAACCCATTTCTCTGCACAGAGACTGGAAAACTCACATACTACTTACTTTACCCAAAATCCCTTGCAGCTCAAGTTCAGGGTGTGACTCAAGTCCAAGTAGTGATGTGAACTTTCACAAGACCTTGATTCGGAGCGAGGTTCCATAAAGAGAAGAGTGTTTTCATGAGACTGAGTGGAAGGAATTACATAGAGAGAGAGGTGCAGTGCATCCTTTTTGCTAATACAGATCCAGGCTCAAATGTACAGTACTGGAGACAGGGACTGGAAGAAGTGGCTGCTTTATTCAGTAACTTTCTGATACAAAGAAGCTGTGGTATCCTTGGCATGAAGAGGCTGGTGATGGTCCAGGTCTAGGTTTGGAAGTCATTGCTGGTGAGTATCCTTCAGTATGATCATCAGCCATCCCAACCATTCCATGGGCTGGTTAGATTTCCTAACAAATTGTTTTACCTAAGCCACAGTGAATTTTGTTTCTCTGTAGTCAAAAGTCCTAATCAGTAACAAAGTAACATGAATTATTTAAAATATATACTCAATTTTAGGTATTTTTCTAATCCAAAACTGTCCTTCCCACAAGTAGTTCAGATTAGATATATTTGATCATACACACAATCAGTGAATGAAATGTATATCCAGAGATTTGACACCTTTCTGCCAGAAAGTAGAAATTTCCTAGACAGACGAAGAGACACACACTTATAATCACAGCATTCTGCAAAGATGAGATAGAAGGATTGCAAGTTCAATGATAGTCTTGGTAACTTAGTAACTTAGCAAGATTCTACCTCAATGATTTAGATAGATAGATAGATAGATAGATAGATAGATAGATGATAGATAGATAGATAGATAGATAGATAAAATAAAAGAAGAGCTCAGTGCAAAGGCCCTGGGTTCAATACATAAGAAATGAAAATAAAAATATAAGAATAAGAAAATGCATATACTAATTTATGTTAATGTTTGATAGATCATATGACCACATTGATCTCCATGTGACTTTTGGAAGACAGTTTCACACCTGAGCTTAGACAAGATGAGTGGTCTCTAATGATCTATATTTAGGTGTAAATTCCATGAACATTTCAATTCAAAACTGAGTCATCAATATGAGCACCATTTTCTGAATGCAGAAGAAATGGCCCCTTATGCTGTGTAACACAGTCGCTTGCCAGATATGCAAGCTCTGGAACCTCTCTTCTTCTGTCATTTACCTCTACACTGTGAACTTTCAACCCATCATAGTATCAAACTTTGCTGCATAGCACTAGTCCAGAGAAGGCCATAATTCCCAGACTGAACCAATGAGTAGCCCATGCAAACCCCAAGACTTTCTGATTGGGGAATTGAAGATCATAGTTGAACCTGCCACTGAAACATGGAGAAAAGGCATTTTTTTGGTTGGGAAATGCATGGCCAGCAGAGACAAGATGGCATGTACGATGATAATATGTACAAGGTTCTGTGAGATACTCTCATCCTTATGTATTTTCAAAGGAGATAGTGAGCCAGTAATGAGACAGCAGTTCAGGGCTAACCAAAGAAGAAAATAATAGATATAATTATTAGAAGAAAACACATACCTCATGGGAACATAGAAGAAAAATGCATCCAATAATGGTTTTATAGAAGAAAAGACTCAAACCCGTTGAGCATACTTTCTGATTCTGACAATGGGAGTCACTGGATATGTATGAGGTGTTTCATGACATAAAATACCACAGCATCACATGCAGGATGGACAGTCTAGAGAGAAAGAGGCTGGTAAAAGACAGTGATAAGGAAAGTTTGGTCTGGAAAAGTGAGGGACAGAAGAGGAGGGAGGAATCTACTAGAATGAAAGTTTTAGAAGAGTATGAAGGGGAGAAACCCACCATGATCACACCCTAAATAGGAAGACAGAGAGAGAAAGTGTGCATACATATGGAAGAGCAGGACTCCTTGCTTCTTGGGTGAAAGATGAGAGGGTGAAGAAGAAAAACATCATGTGCAGGTCACAGAGTATTGGTCAAAAGACAAATTTATTGCATTAGAGGATGAAAGTCAATTGAGATTAATGAGTAAAAATAGAATGTATTAAGTCACAGAATTCAGAGAAAAGCATGGAGGTCATCAAAGCATTGTAGAAAAGCAGATTAGATAAGAAGAGGAAGATAGCAAAATGTTCAAATTCTTGCAATCACAACAGAGAGTTTATAAAGCAGAGTAGAGTGTAAATGGAATCTGACTATATAAAATCCTCTCAACTGAAACTACCCCAAAAAACCTGGAAAATATTTTTTTAAAAAAAGAGTCTGAAAGAGAGTGATCCCAGAGAGCCAGGAACCAGACCAGATGACATTTAATGATTGCCTCAGCTTGCTGCCTGGGACAGCCTCCTGGCTGCAGCACAAAAAGAGAAAATCTGGGCAGCCAGAGAACCCCAGAGTGGAAGAGGCAAAACTGAGAGTCCAAGCAGACCAGAGCAACTGAAGTTCTCAGGACAAAGTACCAAAGAGAAGATAGCTTCACACAGAGAAAACTCCAGATGTCTGCAGAGTGCTAATCAGCATCGGTACATGAGGGCCTACCCAAAACCAAGGAATAAACCATCCAAGTGAATTAGAGGTAACAGTACACAGTGCTCAGCCCAGGCTAGCAACAGTGCCTGTCCTATCTAACAATTCTAAGAGCATGAGTCCTGCTTCAGTAGTGAAGAATAACTGGTCCCAGACTAAACACAGTTCTGGCCTTCCCTAATGAATACTAAATGCAAGACTCAAAAGGATCAAGCCATTTCCAAGTAATGTCATCACATCTCTGAACAATGCGCAATAATGTTTACAAGGTAAGAGGAAGAGAAGGAGGGTTAAAGAGAGGGGGAGGGGAATGGGGAAAAAAGGGGAACTAAGATATATCATGTACAGGTACAAATTCACTATGATGAATGTGATCATTACATGTACCTAAATTGAACCAATAAACCTAATTATTAAAAAAAAAAAACATGTTTGGACCAGAGATTTAGCTCAGTGGCATAAGCACCTATTTGGCAAGCACAAGGTTGTGAGTTCAATTCCTGGTACAAAAAAAAAAATATTCACAAGGAAATAAAAACAGGAAAGACCCAAAAGAGAAAATTCAAATGTCTAGAATCCAATAAAAAGTTAGCAGGCATGCAGAGAAGCAGAAACATATGGCAATTTGAGAAGAAAAACAAATCTATCAAAATTTACCCAGAACTGACAGCAATATTAGAATACTCAGACAAGAAAATTAAACAGTTACAATTTGTTGTAGTCAGAGATTGTGAGGAGAACAATTAAAATCAAGACATGGAATTTATAATATTATTTTATGATAGTCACCCAGAGTTAACAGCAGAAAGTACAGGAAATCTATCCACAACACCAAAGACAGAATATTCCACCAAGGGCCTGAATCCCACAGCAATGTCCTACATGAGTCCAGATGAAGACCCAGAGCTCATGACAATGCCCTCCACGAGTCCATCTTGAGGTCTAGAGCCCACGAGAAGGACTGACACCAGTCTGTTTTATGGATCTGCTCTGGGAAGGCACAAAGGTCAATGGTGGAAGCTAGAAAGTCTGTGCCAGCAGGGTGAAGGATCTGTGCTGGTAGGTTGAGGGTTCTACACTGAAGATGAGAAGTCACACTCAAAATAAGAACGAGGGCTGTCCTGAAAGCACCACAGCCATCCTCAGTGACACAGAGGTCCCAAGCTCCTCTGATGATAAGCACAGTCAAGTACATGCCAGGAAGCCAGCGTGAGGAGTTCATCCTGGAAATTAAACAGCACACTTCTGTCTCTCCAGAGCCAGGAAGCAATGTTCAACATGAGGACCAGAGCTTCTCCAGGAGAACCTAACGGCTCAAACAGCAACATGTAGAAGAACCCACAATGCCTCAATGCCTCAATGCCTCTCTTCTCCTTCTTCAACTTTCCTCAGGTGGAACATCTACACTCAGCACCATGGTGATTTAATCTATCTGGTATTAAGTTGACCACCAGTTTTTAATCCATAATATAACTATATTCCACATAAAAGTTAAATACAGATGTGTAAGATATTTTTTAAAATAAAGAGATTAAAGCCATAATGTCTGGGATACTAAAACTGTACCTAATGGGATCAATGGCAGAGTAGACATCACGAATGACATCAATAAAAACTCTCTAACATGAAAAGTAGAAAAATATTTTTTCATTTTTAAAAATAAATAAATCACTAGCAACCTGTAGGATAACTTTCAGTAACTGAATATATGTGTAGTAGAGCCCAGAAAGGAGAAAAGACAGAAAAGGGAAAGAAATAACTAAAGAAACAATGCCTGAAATTTTCCCACATTTAATGAAAACTCTAAGCCCATACACCCCAAAGCTCCTCACAGTCAAGTGTAATAAACATGAAGACTATTATCCCAAAGTACATTCTGGTCAAACTGTTCAAAATTAATTGTAAAGAAAAAATCAGAAGGGGATGTAGCTCAGTGGTAGAGGGCTTTCTCAGTATGCATGAGGCCCTTGGTTTAATCCCCAACACTGAAAAAATCTCCGAACCAGGCAAAATTTCAAAAAATACACCACACACAAAGGAACAAAGAGAAAGATGATGGCAGATTTCTCCTCAGGAGCAATGCAAGCAAGAACATGGAGTAACATCTTCAAAATATAGACAGCAAAATCAATTTCCTCTTTAACAAATTTTCACAGACTTTGAGGATTAGAGGATAAATTTATTATATCATAGTTTTTGTGGATCAGGTTGGCTAAATTCATATCAAAGTACATTTATAAAAAAAAGAATGTTACCAGGAATAAGCAAAATCACCTCCTAATGATAAAAAGTCAATTCATGATGAGGATATAACAATTTTAAACATTTATGTCAATAATAACAGCATTCCAAAATGCACAAAGAAAAAAATATCACTAAAAGGAAAAATAGACAAATCAATATTTCAATACTCTTCTCTCAATAATTGATTTTTCCGACTTTATTTTTTGGTACCAGAAATCAAACTCAGGGCCTTGCCCTTGCCAAGCAGGCATTATGCCACTGAGCTACATTCCTGGTACCCACTTTTTATAAGTACATATTGGTTATGCAGATTAATGAGTTCACTTTACAAATTTGCACACACACATAGCACACTGTCATTATTTTCCCTCCTTCACTCTCTTGCACCTCCCTTCCCTAGTTTCACATTTGGGGCAGAGGTTTCAGTGTGCATAATGTGTTTTAATCATATCCGTGACCCTATAACCTGCACTTATATCCCTCCTCCTTCTCCTTTTTGTCTTCCTCTTCTCTAAAGAGTTTCCCTTTTCTTTTTGGTTATCCTTTTAGATTCCACATTTTAGGGAGAACATGCAATATTTTTTTCTTAGTTTGATTCACTTCACTCAACATGATGATCTCCATATCCCTCTATTTTTCTGCAAATGACAAAATTTTGTTCTTTTCATGGTTGAATGATACTCTATGTAGCTATATACCACATTTTCTTTATCCACGCCTCTACCAATGGGCACCTACTTGATTCCATATCTTGGCTATTATATTGTGATAACCATGGGTGTGCAGATATTTCTATAGTGTTCTGACTTTAATTGCTTCAGTTACACACCAAAGAGTCATACAGATGGATCAAATAGCAGTTTTATTTTTAGTTTTTTGAAGAACCTCTGTATTGATTTCTATTTTAACTTAAATTTCCACCAGCAGTGCAAAAGGGTTCCTTTTTCCTCTGCATCCTAGCCAGCATTTATTGGGTTTTTTGTTGTTGATGGTGGTGGACCTGGTGTGTTTATTTAGAGGTGCGGAGGAACTATATATTTGATGACAGCCATTCTGACAGTGCAAGACAGAGTCTCAGAGTAAATATTTGAACACTGATAGAATGAGCAGGCATAAAGTCAGTGAGGACAAAGAAGAGGAAGCATAATAAATTAACTAAATTGGTACAAGACTTCACAACAGCAGAACACACAATCTTTTTGTGTGCCTACTGAATATTCACTAAAATTCTGGCTCATAAAGTAAACAATGATGGTGATATTAGAGCCGTACAATAATATATTATTGGCAGCAGTTAACATGCACTGATCACTTACTTTGAGCCGAGGCACTGCCTCATTTGATGCTCCTTACAAATGCCTAGGGTTACTCTTAGCATTCTTGTTGTATATATGGGAAACCAAGTCACAGAGTTAGTGAGCTTTCCCCAGATCACATGGCTAATACAAGCTCAAGTGGGGGGGCGGGCATAAGCACCTGCCTGGCAAATGCAAGGTCCTGAGTTCAATTCCCAGTACCAAAAATAAAGATGTCTGCTCATAAAGTAGATGACTCTTAAAAAATCCACTGGAGAGCCAGGGATTTAGCTCAGTGGCATAAGTGCCTGCCTGGCAAGTACAAGATCATGAGTACAATCTCTGGTACAAAAAAAAAATTAAAATTCAACTGTAAAACAAGCTCAAGTGGGACTGTGGGGTTCATGCCTGACAAGTGACTCCAGGGGCCATGCTGTGCCCGCATTCATTCCAGGCTGGGTGTCAACAACAGCAAGCAAGAGTAACTGAAAAGCCACCACGGTTCCCACATCAGGAATCAGGGGCGAAGACAGCTGTGGCAACCACAGGAAGAGAGTGCCCTGTTCGGGAACCACTGAACACTAAAACTGTGTTGCATCCGACCTTATATCTTGGGATGAAGTATGAGTTTTTATAGTTTTCCTACAAACTTCTATATTCACCCCTGAAAATCAGTACTTTTCACATCCCAAGGAAGGACTTCCCGGGACACGGATGAAACAGGACAATCCAGGCAGACTTGAATGCTTGGCACCTAAATGTGCCACTTTGTTTGAGACATAGCTGCCAGACGCAGTGGTGGCCAGGCTCACAACATGCCCACCTGCCCACCTGCCTCAGTCACCAAGAGGCTGACACGGGGCCAGCTGTGGTTACTTGCTCTCAGCCCCTCAGAGTGTTAACTGAGTTTCCTCTGGCCCTTTCCTGCAGAGGCAGGGGAGCTAGATGAAGGCAGATCATTCGCAGCAATTCATAATTAATTTATGCTGCCTGAAACATCCCACTAGGTCAGTACCATTCTTCACCCAGTTAATGAGAGGATTGATTTAAGAACACCTTTGATCATTAAAAGCATGATTAAGACTTCCTCCCTCTTCCCCTTCTCTGGAATGAAGGAGTCTCCCTATAGCAGAAAACCTCCATTTCTCCCCACAAATGTGCCTGCTGCAGTCTTGTGTTTAATTAGTCTCTTTCTTTGGATGAAATAGTTGTTTCCTTGCTCAGACTTCCATTGATAAGATTGCTTACTTTGAAAATAGCAAGTGTATATTGCCTCACTCATTTATTACAGAGCCATCTGGTATACTCAGAGCAGAACCACAGTACATCAGCCTAAACCCAGCAGAACATGGAGGAAGCCAACCCAGTCTAACATGAGAAGGCAGCGACTGACTTTTAACTGACCATCTACTATGTGGCACAAATTAATTAAAGGACTAGGGAAATTCAAAGATAATCAAGATGTTTCCCTGACTGTAGAGTGTCTCAGCCTCAGCAGTGGCCCCCCATGTTACTAATAAGCAGCTAGGATTGAGAAGTAGTAGGTAGGCTCCTGTCAGCTCTACCATGCTGTGAATCGCCCTATGTGGGAAGATGAAATGAGCGTTGTTGGTACCCACGAAGTCTGAGGCCAAGATACCCCATCTAGATCCCTCAAGGATTGGAGAAAAAGATTCAGATGCTGGCTTTACACAAAATAAACTCTAAGGAGATGCATAACACACACACATCCTGCATATAATAATTAGCTATTAGGAATAAGTAGAACTGCTTAAAATACATTGTTTGTGAGACCCACCTCCGTAATTTGAAGTCTTCCACTGAGAAAATTCTAAGAGTCCAAACGTGAACATCTTGAAGTATCCAATTCAGTGCTGTGCTGGTGATATTTCCACGATTCACTTGAAACTCTGCTAACGAGGTGGCTAACTATGGGGCCTACATTTAGGACACACACATTTATCATCTGATTAGGAGACATTATCTATTTTTAGATAAAACATATATCTCCTAACAGGGATGGACAGTTATAAATAACTTGGAAAACTCTAGTTGACGCCCAAAACATCATGATTTAGGTTGAAAGAAAAAGCCTTTCTGATCACTGCCCTTTTGTTTTCTCCGGCACATTTTTCATGCTTACTTGCTGCCACCCAAGATAAGTGATCACCTTGGCTGTATCCCATTTCCTCACAAGCTGAGGAGGGAGGAAGAACTGTCACTATCCAATGGACAAGATCAAGACCCAAGAGAGGAGAAAGGTCTGGGGCCCTTGCCTTGTAATCCATTCGTTAGAAGACCTCTAATTGATGTCTGGTAGCCAGTGAGAGGGCCAAGCTAGGTGTCTGCTAATGCTTCTGATGGAAGAAGGACTCTGCTTTGGTTTGACCCTTAAATGTTCCCCAAAGGCCCACATGTTGAAGGTTTGGTTCCCCAGCCCATGACACTACTGGGAGGCAGTGGCAGCTTCAGGGCAGGGAGCCTCGTGATTAGAGGAAGTCAGGTCACTGAGGATATGTCTTGGAGGGAAACTGTTTCTGACTTTGCTTCCCAGCCAGGATGAGGCAGACAGGCCTCTCTTGCCATTCATTCCTACAAGGATGTACTGTGCCAGAACAGAGCCAAAGTAACAGAGCCAAGGAAGCATGGACTGAAACTGTGAGCCACACTAAGTCTTTCCTCCTTCTATGTTATGCATCTCAGGTGTTTTATCACAATTATGGAAAGCTGACCAAAACAGACTTGGAAGCCCAATGGAAAAAGTCAGACTTTTCCTTCCACACTGAATTAACGGACCTGGTCTTTCTTCCCCAGCCATTTAAGCAGCACAGAGCAGCTCAGAGACATTGGTGCAGCTCAGAGGAATTCTAACTCCAAAAGTACAGACATTTCCAATGACCACAGTAAGCCAATTTGTAGAGATAAGCAAAAAGGAGAAAGAGGTACAGGAGGAGGAGAAAAGGAAGGAAAGAAAGAAAGAATGAGTAAATGATGAACAGAAGGAAAAAAGGAAGAAAGGAAGAAGGAAAGAAAGAAAGAAAGAAAGAAAGAAAGAAAGAAAGAAAGAAAGAAAGAAAGAAAGAAAGAAGAAAGAAAGAAAGAAAGAAAGAAAGAAAGAAAGAATAGATTAAAACTCAAGGTATAAATATTCATGAGTCTAGAGACGTCCACTCTAAGAAGATAATTTTCCCTGTTTCTTCGACTACATATAGCTAAAACTCCCAAAAATTAAGTATAAAGGAAACATATAAAGATTCTAAACAGTGAACAGAAGAAACCCATCTAGGAAATTCAAGATACAAAAAAAAAAAAAAAAAAAAAAAAAAAAAAAAAAAAAAAACCAACAACAATAATGAGTTCCTTGGGGGCTTTGTTTTGGTTTTTGATGGTTGGTTGGTTGGTTGGTTGGTTGGTTGGCTTTTTGATTAATGTGCTCCACATAAGGAAGAGAAGAAACCAACAACACAGAAATACCTACATATACCCAGAAAAAAAAGTGGAGGAGAAGGAGCCCCAACAAAAACCTACTCTCTCTTGCCTAAGGACCATTAAAGAACCAGCCCCACAAGACAAAAACCTTTTAGCCAGTGACCACTGTACTCCTGCCAAATACCATAGTAAAACCTGTGGTCCATCCTTCAACATCAGCAATGGAAAAGTTGGGATCCTAGATTTTTACCTTCACAAGGCTGTAATAAGGTGTCCCAACTGCCCTGTGCAAGTGGTGTCAAAGAACAAACAGAGAGCCAAGAATTTATCCTATCTTCCAGGAAGTAACGAGCCCTGACCCCCACTCCTGCGGGACAGTGAAGACCAGATAGGGACCCAAATAGCCACAGTGCTTTCTCCACTTCACAGGTCAAAGATTCCAAGTGGATACCTGGACTTCCACATAATGGGACACATCTGTAATCCCAGCACTCGAGAGGCTGAGGCAGGAGGATTGCCACCAATTCAAGGCCAGCCTAGCCTACATAGTGAGTTCAAAGTCAGCCTGAACTACAAAGCAAGATCCTCACAAACAAACAAAAAGCCCCAAACAAGAAAAAAAGAAAAATAGCTTTTCTTCAGAAAATATAAAACTACAACTCATCAAATATGAAATTGATAATATAATAGCCCTATATTTATTAAGGAAATGTAAAATATAAAATCTAACCACCACCACTACCTCCAAAAACCAGACATCTTTAGACCCACATGGTTTCACTGGAGAATTTTACAAAATGGCTATAGAGAAATTGATACTGATTCTATAAAATCTCTTCAAGAAAATAAAAGAGAAATAAACAATTTACAATTCATTTTATGAAGTGACTATTGCTCTAATACCAAAACAAAGACAGTACCAAAAAAAAAAAACAGGAAAAGGACAGACCAACACAGGTTAAGCACTCTAATCCAAAAATCCAAAATCTTGGCTGGGGATTTAGCTCAGTGGCATAAGCACCTGCCCGGCAAGTGCAAGGTTGTGAGTTTGATCTCCAGCACACACGCAAAAAATCCAAAATCTGAAAGTTTCCAAAATCTGAAACTTTTGAGCACCAACAGGATACCACAAATGTGATGGCTCAGTGTACACAAACTATGTTTCATGTACAAAATTATTTCAAATATTGTATAAAATTACTATTAGGCTATTTTCATGGGGTGCATATGAAACATATATTAGTACTGTGTTTAGATTTGGGTCTCTACCCCAATATATCTCAGTGTGTAAACTATACAAGTAATTCAAAATCTGAAAAAATTGAAAATCTAAAACACTTCTCATCCCAAACATTTCAGGTCAAGGAAACTCAACCTCAATTCCCTCATAAATACACCAAAACCTCTGACAAAATGTTAGCAAATAGAATTCAATAATATACAAAAATGGTTCTATTACATGATCAAATACAGTTTACTTCATCAATGGAGCATGATTTTATTGCTTAAAATCAATCAATGAAATCCATCACATTAACAAGCTAAGAAAGAACCATTCATCCCATGATCATCTTAATTGACACAAGAAAGAAAAAACACATTTTACAAAGTCCAAAACATATTCATGATACCAATGTTTTTTAAAAACCCCTCAAAAAACCAGGAATTGAGATAACTTCCCCAGTGTGAGAAAGAACAGCTATAAAAACCAACTATTAATGTCATACAAAATGGTGAAACACTGTACACTTTCAACCAAAGACTGAGAAAAAACAAAGCAAAAACATCCATTCTCTCAACTCTTATTCACCATAGCACACAAAAAAAGTCTAGACAATGCAATAATACAAGACCAAAAATGCATCCAGACAGGAAAGGAGGAGGAACTAGAACTCTTTCTTTGAAGATGATGCTACTGTCTACTTACATTCCAATGGAATCTACGAAAATGCTTAGAACAAATAGATGAATTCAACAATGTTTAAGGATGTGAGATTTTTTAATTTTTTTTATTTAAAGAGAAAAAAACAAAACAAAATAAAACAGAATAAAGGGTAGTGACAATACAGTATTCCAAAGAAAAAAGGAAAAGTACAACAACAATAAAACCTAAGAAATTATTACTTGACAAATTACATACTGACTTCTTGGAAATAGTTGTTCAAATTACAAAGTTAAAACATGTAAAGTAGACATTCAAACAG
>PVJX010034972.1:0-18558 GCA_004027295.1 Dolichotis patagonum | reverse complement strand
TAATTTCTTCTTTAATTTCCTCTGTGACCCACTGATTTCTCAGGAGTGTATTATTCAGTTTCCATGTGTTTGTAGGTTTTTTGCAATTTCTTTTATCATTAATTTCTAGTTTCACAGCACTATGATCCGATAACATGCATGGGATAATTTCAATTCTTTTGCATTTACTTAAATATGTTCTGTGGGCTAGTATATGGTCCATTTTAGAGAATGTCCCATGTACTGCTAAGAAGGTGTATTCTGATGTTGTTGGATGGAACACTCTGTATACATCTATCAAGTCCATTTGTTCACAGGTGTGATTCAGTTCTGTTATGTCTTTGCTGGTTTTCTGTCTAGTTGATCTGTACCTTTGGGTCAATGGTGTGTTAAAGTCTCCTGTTATAATTGTATTATTGCTTATTTGATTTTTCATTTCTGTTAGCATTTGCTTTATATAGCTGGGTGCTCTGGAATTTGGTGCATATATATTTAAGATTGTTATCTCTTCCTCTTGAAGTTTTCCCCTAACTAGTATGTAGTGACCTTCTTTATCTCTTGGGATCATTCTTGGTTTGGAATTCACATTGTCTGCCAACAGGATTGCTACTCCTGCTTTTTTTTGGTTTCCTGTTGCATGAAGTATTGTTTTCCATCCCTTGACTTTCAGTCTATGAGTGTCCTTTTGGGTTAGATGGGTTTCTTGTAGACAGCATATGGTTGGATGTTGTTTCTTGATCCATTCTGCCAGTCTGTTTCTTTTGATTGGCGAGTTGTGGCCATTTATATTAATGGTTGTAACTGTTGTATATTGGTTTGTTGTTGACATGTTATCTTTCTACTGTTGTGTCTTTAGCTTTCCATTCTGTTTAATTGTCTGCCTTGCTTGGTGGTTTTATCCCATGTGTATCTAGAATGTCTTTCAGTATTCTTTGTAGGGTTGGTTCAGTGTTCATGAAGTTCTTCAGCTGTTCTTTGTCATGGGAGTATCTTATTTCTCCATCCATTTTGAAGGACAGTTTTGCAGGCTATGTCAGTCTGGGTTGGAAGTGGTTTTCCTTTAGGATCTGAAATACTTCACTCCATGGTCTTCTTGATTTCATTGTTTGTGTTGAGAAGTCTGCTGTGATTCTGATAGGTTTTCCTTTATAGGTGATCTCTCTTTTCTCTCTAACAGTTTTTCATATTCTATTCTTATGTTGGATTTCTGGGATGGTGATTATTTTGTGCCTGGGTATAGTTTTATTTTGGTTATGGCTGTTTGGAATTCTATATGCTTCACTTATCCAGATGTCAGTTTCTCTTCTCATGTTTGGGAATTTATCAGCTATTACATCTGTAAATATCCTCTTGATATCATTTGGGCTGTCCCCTTCTTTTTCATTTATCCCTATTAATCTTATGTTATTTTTCTTTGCATCATCTTGCAGGTGTTGAATTGTTATTTCCTGATTCTTTATTATTTATAAAAGATCTTGTCTTTCCTGCTCACTGGCTGTAATCTTATCTTCAAGCTCTGAAATTCTATCTTCACTTTCATTGAGGTGGTTTTTACAGCTTTCAATAGAATTTTTGATTTCCTGTATATCTCTTTGAATCTGCTTTATGCATTCTGTTTGTTTCTTATATTGTTCATTCAGGGATTCTATCTGTTTGCTTTGTTCATCTAATTTTTTAGCTGTGTTTTTACTGGATGCATTCACTATTTCTTTCACTATTTTTATCAATTCTTCTTTTACCTGGGCAAGTATTTCTGATTTGAATTTCTCCATAGCTTTCCCTATTTGCATATTTATTTCATTTGATATCATTTCAGACATTTCAGGTGTATGGCTTCTTTTTTCTTCTATGTACATGGCTTCTAAGCTTTCTTGGGGAGGGCTAAAGCTTTGAGCCTGCCTTTTGGTCTTTCCTTTTGTCATTTTTCTATATTTTCTTGCTTTGAGCGGTGTTCCAATGTTTTCTCTGCATGTGTGGCGAATTACCTCTTGCACCCTCAGTTCCTGGAGGGGCAGTGGCTCCCCCAAAGGCTCTTGGCTTCCTCACAGGGTCCTAACTCCCCTCTGTGGGCTCCTGGCTCCCTAAGTTGTAAGGCAGATGCTGGGCATGGTTAGCCCGGAGCCTGTGGAATCTCAGGCAGGCCAGGCCTCCGTGCCTTGTCCCAGGCAGGTCTCCAGGAGGTTCCCTGTGAGTGAAGGGTGGGCCTACACGTCCCAAAGAGTCAGGCCAAAATGCTGGTTTCTGCAAAGTTCCCGGTCCCAAACAGACCTGGCCAAGATGCCAGTCTCTGCAAAGTTCCCAATCCAAACAGCCCAGGCCTCCCTGCGGGTCCAGGAGGTTCCCGATCCCAAAGAGTCAGGCTGTGATGCTGGTCTCTGGGAGCTTTCCTGAGGGTGAAGGGCGGGGCTACGGGCCCAAACAGCGGGTAGGTAGAAGTCTTGAAGACACAGGGGTGGGCAGAGAATTTGTGAACAAAATGAAAACTGCACAGGAAATGCTTCAGAGAATCAACAACTGGGACCTCATATTATTAAGAAGTTTTTGCACTTCAAAAGAAATCACCAACAAAGTGAAAAGAAAACCCACAGAGTGGGAAAGAATTTTAGCCAGAAACCCCTCAGACAAAGGGCTTATAGCCAAAACATATAAAGAATTAAAAAAAATTGGGCCCTCCCAAATTCAAAGACCCTCTCCACAAATGGGCATCTGAGATGAACACACATTTCTCAGATGATATACAAATGGCAAATAAACACATGAAGAAATGTTCATCATCATCATCGGTCATTTGAGAAATGCAAATGAAAACAGCATTGAAATTTCATCTCACTCCAAAAAGAATGGCTGCCATCAAGAAAACACCTGATAACAAATGTTGGCGAGGCTGCAGGGAAAAAGGAACACTGCTCCATTGTTGGTGGGAGTGCAGACTGGTGCAACCACTGTGGAAATCAGTATGGAGAATTCTCAACAAACTAAGGTTGGAAGTTCTATTCAATCCAGGTATTCCCTTCCTGGGTATTTTCTCAGAAAAATTGAAAAGGTCATGTCACAATGATATGTGTGCACCATGTGTATAGCAGCACAATTTGTAATAGAAAAATCTTGGAAACAACCAAAATTCCCATCAATCGCAGAGTGGATAAAAAAATGTGGTATTTTTAAACAATGGAATATTACTCAGCTATATAATGGATGGTATTCAGGCCCTCATAGGTGAATGGAGGCAATTGCAAACTATCCTCATAAGTGAAATAAGAATCACATTTGTAAATATCACATTGTCTCTGTGGTTTACAAGTAATAAAAACAGTAGGAGTAATGCGATCCAAAATTTGTAATAGCTATTATAAAAAAGAAAGGGAAGGAAAGTGCTCTAAAGATATAACTGCAGGTATGTTTAAGTGTGTAAGATAGATAACCATATTATTAAGTGTGTGTTGGATTATTGAACAGAACAGTTTGCACTTTCATTGATTTCCACTTTTTATGCTTTACGTTTGTGACTTGAACAACTATTTCTAAGATGATGATATGTAATTTATCAACTAGTGATTTCTTAGCATTATTCTTTTTGAATTTCTGTATTATTTCCATCCTTTATTCTGTTTTGCTTTTTTCTTTAAATTAAAAACAAAATAAAATACCCCAAATACATAATGATCTACTTTGCCTCTTCTGATTAATTTTGGTTTAAAGTTCACTTCCTCAGAAAACAGGTATATCTATTCTTGCTTTGTAATAGGTCCCTATTACATGGAGTATTGTTTTACATCTTTTTGATTTTTAGTAAATAAATAACCTTTTTGGTTTAAATGTATTACTTATATACACTATATGGTTAAATTTTTTCCTTGACTCATTCTGTCAATCTGTGTTTTTGATTGGAGTACTGAGATGCTCACCCTGAGAGTTGTTACTGAAAGTTACTGTCTTACTGCTGTCATTGTGTCATTTTCCTGTTGCTGATTCCCTTTCTTTCCCTGCTACTTATCCCTCACCATATCTGAAGCATTCATCCTGTTGAGTCTTTTGCCATTCTTAGCTTCATTGTCTCTTTCTAGGACATCCTTGATAATTTTTCAAGGGCTGAATTGGTGGTCATGAATTTTGAAACAAAAGAAAACAAAGCCATGTCCACCCCAGGGTGAGAACCAGCAGCATCTCCTGAGATCCACACCATGTTGGAACTTGGGATGCTGGGAAACCGAGCAACCAGCTCACCACCCTGGTACACAGCTATGAGTCTACCAGCACGTGGGCTGAGAATCAAACGTCCCCCACAGCCCCCCATTAGCAAGTGTGAGCCAGATGTCTGAGCATCTCTTGGGAGGTTGACCATATGTAATATAGGCCATAAGGGGGATTTCCTTCTACCATCTCTTTGAAGGCAAATATTTTTATCACTGTTTTGCTTTGTCCTGATTAATAGTATTGCTCTATCCAATGTTCTGTTTTGATAAGTTCTATGATATTCTGTATTTACTTTGATTTTGCTATACCTGATTGAAAGAACAACTATTGTGAAAATAACAAGATATACTATGGTACCTATTACTGATATCCTTGTAACCTGCTGTGAAGTTCTGTACCAATTTCACTACACTGTCTCAATTGGCTTTATTTCATCCTGTTCTGTTTATTTTGCTACCTTCAAATTAATAAAAAATTTAAAAAGATACAATTAATATGCTACAAGATTCATTTTAAAGGGCACAATTAAGTGGATTTTAATATATTCACCAACTTGAAAAAACAGTACCACTACCTAATGCAGAACATTTTAGTTAAACAAAAAGAACACAATACCAATCAGAAGTCACTCTCCACTCTGACTTACAAATACCCAGCTCAGTAAGCTAGTGATCTATCTTGTCTCCATAAATTTGCCTATTCTAGATAGACCGTAGAAATAGAATCATACAATCTGTGATCTTTAGAGATTGGCTTCTTACACTTAGTATGGTTCAAGGCAAATCCCTGCTATACCATCAATGAAGTGAAGGTTTAAATTTTTAAAAATGTAGTACAGTAAAAGACACATTGCCATTAATCACCTTCAAAATATTTCTCCTCAGTTCTGGAAATACTTCTTCATACCTGCCACTGTCCTAAGTAGTTCTCAAAGTCTCTTTTGTGCCTTCGTGAGGTGTAGTAAATAGCATGGTGAATGCTGTTTTCAAGTGCCATCCAAAGGACAGGACAGGTTCACAGGGACACTATGTTATCCTCATCCACATTATTCACCTCATTTGGCACGGTGCAACTTTTGGTTCTTCCCCAAAGTCAAGCTGACTATGAAAGGTGAATGCTTTGAACTGATTTAGGACATCAAAGCAAATAATGGAACCCATGAAAGAGGACTCCTAGAACTGCTTCAGAAAGTACCAAGAATGATGGGACAAGTGCATTTGAAGTGAGGGGAGAATTCTGAGGTGTATTAACAGTGATGTGTCTTTTAATGTAAGTTTTTTAAATTTAAATTTTAATTGTATATTTGGATTACACCTATGTTAGTACTATGTTTCTTTTTACTGTAAGATAACATTAAATATATAGCTATCACATTTTATTTACTATTTACCAGCTCATAGACACTTGTATTATTTTCACTTTTTGGTTACTGTGAATATTCTGTTAATATTCACACTGTTAATGTGAATATTCATGTCCAAGGTTTTGTGTGGATACGTTTTCATTTCTTGCAGGTATAAGCCTAGAAATAGAATTATGTGTTCATTGGCAGATGAATGGATAAAGAGATGCAATGCATGCCATGAAATATTATTTAGCCTTAAGGAAATCCTGTCATTTATGACAACATGGATGAACACTGTCATAAATGAAATACACCAGATGCAAAAACTCAATTACTTCATGATCTCATATATGGAATTTTCTTTTCTTTTTTTCTTTTCTTTTCTTTTCTTTTCTTTTCCTTTTCTTTTTTCTTTTCTTTCTTTTCTCTTCTCTTCTCTTCTTCTCTTCTTTCTTTTTCTTTTCTTTTTTCTTCTTTTCTTTTGGAGTCAAGGTCTCACTAAAGACAAACTCATGGAAATAGAGTAGAATGGTGGTTAACATGGGAAGATGAGAAGAAAGGTTGTTGGTTTTAAAGGTACAAAGTTTTATTTACCTGTGGCAATAAGTTCTAGAGACCTATGGTAAATGTGCTTGTAATGGCTTCAAGGTTTACCATTTTGTAGAATACATCAATATTTCCTGTACGTCTGAATAATAATCCACTGTGGCTATGGTATATGCCACATTTTGTCCATCCATTCATCTCTTGTTGGACATCTAGGTTACTTCCATTTTTTAGATGTTGCAAATAATGCTACAATAAACGTGGATGTGCAAAAACAAAGGAAAACTAATAGTGTTAGATAAAAGTAACAGAAAAGAACAAGTAAGAAAAAGGAGAAAGATAAACACAGAGCACACCAAAGGAAAAAAAGAAAAATAATAAAGGAAAATATTAGTGTGTGTCAGAGAAGAAAGTACACAAAAACAAAAAGAAGGAAAAATAAAAGGAAAAACTCTAAACACCAAGAGGAAGAGGGGAATCCAAAACAATTCCTCTGTGTTTCTGAATGGGCAGTGTCCTTCCACAGCCTACAGTCCTGGAATCCAGCAATTCACACTCCTGTCTGTCCAGCATTATGGCCCCCGTCCATAAATCCCAGACTATGGTAACCATCCAAGTCAAGCAGCATGGCCACTTACGTTTGTAAATGAAAAAGCAACCAGACCACAAGTCTCTGCTGGATATAGGCAGGGGGACTGGCCTCAAGCAGACTCAGGACTCAGTGTCATCATCTTCAGATCCAGCCACATCTGAAAGCCACATGCCCTGGGCCTGGCCTCCTACCTCAGAGTGTGGGGCCTCCTGTCCTTTCTGGATAGACTTGACCATCTTGGAGATCTCTGTGTAGTCATCACACCTGTTGTGTGTCTCCTGTGGCTGTCTCTCACCCAGTGCTTTTGTGTGGTGACACTGAAAATCCTGGAGTGAAGTTGCCATGCAGTTGTACTGTGGCTCAGTCCCAGGCCCACCCATTTCCAAAATGGCACTCATCTAATCTCTCACTGGCAATATGGTAGGCACTTCACTGGATTTCTTCTCCAAATCCATCTCACTGTGAATAATTCCGTCTCAAGACAGAACCCCATGCTGCTTTTGCAGTTTGCAACAGCCATTGGCTCTTCTTGGGGCTAGTACTACAGGCCCAAATGTTATTTCTCCCTGAAGCTGCTGACTCAGTGGAGTTTACTTTATCTTTTGGGGCACTGATCTCTTCCATCAGCAAGTTGGTTGATTGGGCATCACCTCAAAAAGCTAAGATTTGTTTGGTTTGACGTGGGCAGGGCATGGAATCCACGACGTAGAGTTAGTTGGGGGCAAACACGGTGTGACATGGCCACTTCCTTACTGTGCAGCTGCAGTGTGGCTCTCCGGTTACGGAGCTTCTGCAGAACTGGTCACTCTATCAAGTCCACACCGAGATCTGAGGGAAGCTGGAGTTCCAGTCAGAGTCTATCTCAGTTCTACAACACGCTGTCCCCATTTCCAAAGATCAGCACATGGCTAGGACTCTTTATCGTTAGAATGCTTTTTATTTATATTAAAGTAGAGGCCTCCTGACATCTTTTCTGATGAGACATGGTCATCCTGTTCTTAGCAAGTTGAGAAAAAGAATCTCCAAATCCTGTCTCACTCTCACAGTTGGATCACTGTTCACGTACGGGTGACTTGGCTCCATCTGTCCATTTGGGACACAGGATGAATAGCATCTCAGGTATAGACTCATCGATGCCATGTGCACTCTGCTGGTCTTCCCTGAATCGGCCATGATGGGGCTGTGATCAGCTCTGTGTTCAGACTTGGTGATGGCTCTTGTTCAGGGTCCATGGCACCCTGAGTCTGAGTGGTGCAAGTCATCTCCTTGGATGGGGAGGAAAAGCATTTTGTTCTGTGTATTCCTGGTAGAAGTTGAGTCTTCCATGAAGGTCTATATTTTCTTAATAAAGATAAGACTCAAATTAAGGAGGCCTTTTTTTTCTGGCATGGCCCTGTATGTCCATATTGCAACATGAAGATGCTTGGGGTACCTGCTGGGTGTGCCCTAGCTTAATCTAATGGTTCACCTGCTTTGGCCCACTCACTCAGATGATCGATGCCACCTGTTTTGAGTAATGCATAAGAAGCAGTCAAAAAGGAGTTTGTTTATTTCTGCAGCTAGGTGTTTAAACCGCAATACCTCTTTGTGAGCTAGAAAAACAGTATTTTTCTATTTGTCTCTCTTCAAGTATTCTGAAAATTCTTTCGGCTTGATCTATAACTGCTGAGTCCGAATGTTTCCTTTCGAACTTTAATCAGCTACGTGGAGGCAGATGTGTTTGTCTTCTGTGTGTTTCTCGTCATTTATAAGTGCCAGTTTGTAGCTATAATATCATTTGAAATGTCAGGGCTCTGGCATGATTCTAATTTTATTACCTTTCTGTCTTTCCTCCACTGCTTATCAAAGTGGCATAAACACTTCCTAGCACTGTAAGGACACGAGAAGCGTCTTGCCACATTTGTCTTAACGTTCTTGGTCCATCCATTCTGGCTCTTTAAAGACGTTAGATTTTTTTAATCTTAAGAGAAATTTTGCTGTCAGGCAGAGGCATGTAGCTGGTGTCTATGAGTGGATGTTGGATGTATAAGAAGTGTTCAGTGGCACAGGTTTTCTGCGCTCTTGAATTCCTCCGCACTGGGGAATCAGGAAACACAGTTGCACCGTAATTCCTGAGCTACAGGAATGTCAGAGTTTGCATGTAATGTGACTTAGTCCGCTGGTGGGTGATTTCCCCTTATTGTACTAAATGTAGGATGGTCCAGGGATTCTGTGATGTTCTAGTAAGATGGGAATTAAGGAGACAGGACTTATAATTGTATTAGACAATAAAGACAGCAATCCCAAAATACGGTCAGAAAGCCCAAAATGGAGTCTGTTGAGCTGTCATCCTCTAAGGAGCTTAAATAAACATCTGCCAGGTGCCTGAGCTTGTCAAAGACATCCCCGGACCATGATCAGACAGGCTGCTGGCACAAGACAACATGAGCCCTCAATGGCACTGTATAGACACTACATAAATCGGACTCTAAAAAGTATGTAGAGTAGAGATCATAGCATTTGCACAACAGCTTGAGTTCCCTTCTCGATCTTTTAAAAACCCCTGGGCAAAGAACCTCTGTGGGTATCCTGCTCAAGACCCTGTCTCAGATCCCAGGAGTTCTACTTTTTTGCCTTTATATTGTTTATTTCCTTGGCATTGTATCTTTTAATTAAATTTCTCTATATTCTATCTTTTTCTCTGCTGCTTCATTCTTCATTGTTGTGTGACATGACCCTGATGTCCCAGTATTACTGGTGTCCTAGCCTTCTTCTGTCACTTTGTTCTCCATCTTTCTCCTGTGACCTTTTTGTCTTCCTGTTGAAGTCCTCATAGTTTCAAGATGGCAGCTTCCACTCTGGCTTCATAGTCAAGCTTCCCGCTGGAGCAAGAGAAATAACGCTGGTGCCTTTTTCAGGGGGATTTTGTTTTCTTTTATTTGGCAGAGGATGAGCTCTGTCCACCTCATATGGGCCAGAACCATCTGCCCACACTGCTGACCACCCTACCATAGGCCCATGCAACACAAGTAGTGAATGGAACATTTCCAGCAGGGAATATTGATGCCCTGAAGAAACTGGAGTTTATTAGTAAGTACTAGAGGGAAGGTGGGATGTGTGATTGATCTAAGGTAACAGTGGTGAACCTACGGTATCTTTTTGTATCACTGAAAGCTCTAAGAGCTTTGCCATCACTCATCTTAGGTATTAATCACAATTCTCTTGCATCTGACTGTAAATATTCTTCAGTCTGGTTGTAGGACCAGATATTTGGGTGTTCTTATTGCTGTCATGTTGTTCACTAACCCTCAGCACTTCTTCAATGAACCCTAGACCCCTGTTCAGTCAGAGTTAGACCCAGTACAGATAACTCAGGAAATAAACAAACAAACAAACAAACAAACCAAAAAACAAATGTAAGTCTCTTTGACTCCACCTTTCAGTGCTTCTTGATTAACTGAGGTGCATTCCAGACCAACTACATACAAATGGGTCTCCTCATTTTTAATCTGAGATTTTTAAAAAAAAGTTGACTCTCAGTGTTTGCGGTACTGTAGGTCAGAACTATCCCCTTAGACCCTCAGCACCTCTACCGCTAATTCTCAAGTTGGCCTTGTGCTTTTTTGGGACTAATGGAAAGCTCCTCATCCCATGACTAATAACTCCTGAGAAGTCTCCAAAGATTTCAGAAATGGCCTTCACTAGAGATCACACAAAGGCTGTCCTGCCAGGTGTATTCTGCGCTAAGTGCATACCCCCGAGTGCACTCTACACTCATTCCCTTTACTGGATGTATTTGAATTGTCAGGGGGACCTGAGAGAGGTCCAAATTGAGCATTTTCCCTCTAGTCATTGCTGCTATTCTGAGATGAACTCTGGTCCAAATAGGACTTATGCAATGATTTGGACAGGAAAATGGAGTTAGTCATTTTCTTTCCAAGTAGGAAGACTTCTGGGTGGAAACTTTAGATTTTGGAGCTATAAGGGGAGCTGTAGACCACTGGTCAAACACTTGTGACTCACATACAGGGACAGCTTAGCTCAGAGACCACTGCGAATCCTTAGAGGGCACATAAACCCCCCCTTAGAGGGCACATAAACCAAGGTTCTGTGACTCGTCATAAGCCTTCACCCTCACATTATTTTTTTTAATTTAAAAAAGCAAATAGAAAAAAGATAGAAATAGCACAAGATTTCCAAAAAATCAGTATGAAATCAACACTAGTTAACATATTACATGTTGTTATCTTAGAAGTAGTTATTCAGGTTACAAGATCTAGGCATAAAAAATGACCAAAAAATCAAACACTGACAGCACAAACTGTTCTTTTTGATGACCTAACTTGAGACTATACTCATGAGTGAAACGAATCAAACTTCACATTTATAAATATCATATTGTCTCCCTAGTATAAAAAATAATAATAAAAAGCCAAAAGAGTAATAAAATCCAAACTGTACAATAGATATTGTAATAATGAAAGGGAAAGAAGGTGCTCAAAAGGAAAGAACAACTGGGCTAGGAGAAAGGAGAAAAGGAAGAAAAGAAAAGATTCTATGTATGTAGGTGCACACATATGGCTGTATGTATGTATATGTGTGCAAGATAAATAACTATCCTGCTAATCTCTGTTAGTCCTCGCATTATCTTTTAGGGGAAAGGCTTTAGACTGCCACATCTATCCCTACACCTAAGGATGGAGCTACCAAGAAGACTGTCAGAGCACCAGGGTGTTCAGAGGGGCTTCCGCCTATGCCAACAGATAGCATTAAATAGCTTTTATGAAGACCCTAAAGCATTTCCATTAAATCTTTTTATATTTTCTAACATGTCAGGTGCCTGAGCCTTCTCTCCTTCTGTGCTTAAAAAGTATTTTGTTGCTGCACATTATATCATTGCAATTGCTTTATATAATTAACCTGGAAGGGGCAAAAAGATGAATCATTTCAAAGGAGAGTCAGAAATGTATTTAATTCACCTTTGTGACTTTATTTAGTGCAAAAATCTTCCATATACAGAGATATCAATCACATCACAGACCTCCTTAATTGCACTTTACTCTTGAGTGCAATTAAAATCATCAGCACCACACAGCTTAATGCTCACACTCCAAGGCTGGAGTGATAGTTACTGGATGGAAGCTTGGGTTTGAGGAGGCACTTTGAGAAAATGCAGGGGGCGGAGCCCATTCTAGCTTCCTGTATGCTGCTATCTCTGACCAGTTGGTCTTCGGTATGTATGGAGCAGTGGAATTGTTAGAAATAACAAACATATAACAACAACAACGACAGATTCCTCAGATGGAGTTAATGTAAAGATAAGCATTTGGTGTGCTTACTAGATTGGCCTAAATTTCAATGATGGGTTTCATGAACTTTATCATACATTTTATTTTTCTATCCCATGAGTAGGTAGTTTACTGGGATGTCTATGAATATACACTTATGACATCTGTGATATATGTAGTGCTCAGCCATATCACGTTTCTGTCAGTCAGAGCCCACTGAGGCAAAGCTGTGGAAAGTATAAGAAGAGGAGGTGATTAGATTTCATGTGTCACTAAATTGTGCAGATCATGATTTAGTGATTGGATTTCTGGAAAACAATGATACGTCCCCTCACCCCAACACCTAGTCTCCCTTTCTCTTTAATCATAACACTCTCAAATGATAGGTAGGGACATCATTTCCTAGAATAAAAACTAAATTCCCCAATCTTGTTTGCAGTTGGTATGGCCTTATAATTAAATTCTAGACAAAGTGAAGTGACCAGAGACAGGTGTAGAAGGACCCTTACAGGGAGGCACCTGCACTTCAGCCCTTACCTCTTGCTTTCTGCCTCCACCAGAGCACTTTGTGAAAGGAGGAGGAGCTGTCTTTATTGACAAGGTCACTGCCATGCAGCCGGAATGACCTGGTTTCCTAATGAGTGCAGCGTCACTGTGCTTATCTGTCTCTATTAGAGGACGAAATTATTTCTTGCTTCAACTACTAGTAGTTTGCATTTTCTGTCTCATGAAGGTGAAATGAATTCATATCCTACTCTGTACTATAACTATCAGTTTTCATTAAAGGAGGCGCATACTGCCATTGAGTCCATAAATATACTTGGAAAAAATTATGGGTGTGAGCCTGTTCTGTGCTGTTGATACTTTCTTGAGTCTCTTCCTTCATTCACATGCCTGTTTGTTTTGATACATCCTGACTTTTTTGATTGTTTTAATATGTCCTATTTCCATTTTAATGGGTTATAATCAAAGTTAGTGCTATGGTTTGTGTTTGGATGGTCCCTGAAAGCCTCATGCAGTCATGGAGATGGCTGGGTCTAGAGTTTGTGATTGGTTCCTTGCCTAGTGCAGGGATTGGCAGGTGAGTGCTGCACCTGACCAGGGCTGGGGAGCTGGTATACAATACAGGGGAGGGAAAGAGGTTTTATCCTCCCCCTTTCTCTTTTTACTCTTGTTGCTTGTGGCCACCATGAATAGCTGCCCCTCAGCCACACCACCCTGCTTTGGGGCCAGCTAAGTATGGACTAACATCTCCAAAAACTGTAAGCTAAATAAACGTTTCCTTCCCTCATTTTTGGCATCAGGTATTTTGTCTCAGCAATGAGAGAAAAGTGACTAAGACAGTTGGTAAGACCGAGAGGCAGAAGGCCTGATGACATAAACCTCAAGCATATAAAATTATTTCTTTAGGAAGCTCAAATACCATGTATGCAAGGCCTACACTTGTCATATGGGTTCTGAGTGCTGTGTATGAAGAATAAACTTATTGATTGAAGGAATTAGGATTGAAGATTAATGGGAAATGTTTTCCAGAGTAAGTCCAGCCTGTGAGTCACTAAATTGACGTTATGCATGGAGGTTTTGGACTGTGACATAAGTAACTGCACACTGGTTTTGATAAATTAGAAAAAATATGCATTGAAACCAAAGTACATATTTGTGATCAAAACTTAACTTGGCTAAAAGATGGTGAAATTACCGTGGCAGGAAAATAGCTCATACAGTGCACCTTCAGATCAGGATCAGTCACCTACTGCTGCTACCCAGAAGTCAAAGGGATAGGGCTGTGTGAGTGGCCCCATCAACTATGAAAGGAGACTGAGGAGTGATCTCAACTCCCAATCAATCAGGGAAGTAGGTTACACACCTACTTTCCTGCACTGGCCACAGTGGAATTTGGTGCATGTCAAGTCATAGAGATATCCTAGAGGAATTAATGCAATACAGAACATGTTTGACTCAATTTACCAAAAGATGGGAAACAATGGAGAATGTGCTAAACAAGAAAAAAATGTGCTTAAAGATGAGTTACATAAGAAAATGTAAAGATTTGCACTCAATTTGAATGAAGTTTAGCACACAGTTATAATTTCCAAGTATCTGTTGATATGAAGACCCAAAAAGTATTAAACCAAGTATGAATGAAGGTTTATTACAGACCTTTGATTGTATGTGATAAACTGGTGACAGGAGCACACATGGTGGAAAAAACTAAGAAAATGACCTTACTGTAGATAAAACTGTAAAACATCAAGGAATTAATCAAATTATGTAACCAGTGAATGTTTCATAGTGTTCTGATTAATTCAAACCTGTGGTTGAGGCAAATACAGTTTATTGTAGAGAATAGTTAAAAGATAGCTGAAACTATTTTATTCAATTAACTTGATATGTCTACCTTGTGTTTTACAAATATACAATAAACTGAAAAATTTTCCCAATTTTTAGGGTTTGAAAAGTCAGAGTAATGATTAATTGGACTGGGAATTTGTCTCTGTGGTAAGATTATCTTGACAATAGATAGAAATAAATGAAATTTCTATTCCAGGAAATAATCTCCCCAAAGCAATCTTAACTTTGCTGGGACTAGGTAAGCAAATTTTGATAGTATTCCCTTCAGATTCCCAAAGAATAATGCACTGATATGAAAATGAGGAAATAGCAGTTTAAACTATCATATAAGGGAAAGATGGGACCAATAGACTAGGGATGAAATGGAAACCCATCAATTGCATTTTATATTTTATTTTACAAAAATGAGTAGAAAGTCTTATTGCCCATGACTTAACAAGAGAATAAAATAAATCGAGTCAGTTATTTAAATCATATATTTAAAAGCCTGTTCGGGGATCATTTTTTAGCCTTTCTAATAGATTTTCTTGTACTTTTACTTTAAATTTGACTCTTATGCACAGTTAAAAATTATATACAATTACAATAAACTTTTTTGTTTTTCCATGGAGAAAAAAATCCACAATCATTTGACAATAATAAATAGATGTGAAATGATGAATAATCCACTAATTTACTCTATCTGAAAAAGTGGATAGAAAGCCTCTTACAATCTTCACTCTTTTGAAAATATTCATGATTCCTTCTTAAATCTAAGAAAACATTATCAGTGCCACTCTTCTTTCTTTAAATGATGAGTTTGTCAATTTATAGTTATAAATTTCCCATGTGATCAAGCAATATTCAAAAGCTTTCCTTTATAGATATTTCAAATTTGTTTGTTAAACATAACTTTCAAGACTTGCTTTTGTGATTGAGGAATCTAAATAAGTTGTCAAAACCATCACATATATTCTGAAAAATCCATTGTTTTCATGTTAATATAATTTGGAACAAGCAAGGGAAATTGTTTCATCGTCCACTGTAATGAAACAAGGAAAGTGAAAATACACTGTCAGTCTTTGTGGTGGTTTAACTAAGGGCCAACTTGTAACACCCAACTGAACCAAGTCAGTGTGGTTGTGGAGGTGGAAGGCCCACCAGAGGACTCTGCCAACAGCATAAAAGAACTGGAGGGGAAGGTGATGTGCTGTTGGTCCTCCTGGAGAGCTTATTGTGCTGGCTTGTCTGATATGAACTTGGCTGCTCTTACTGTCATTGTCGGAGGCGCTCTGGCCTTGCTGTCAGTGAGAATGGCTGAGGTTCTCTACAGGGAAGCTCTGGTCCTTACCTTGAGCATCATTTCCTGGCTCTGGTGCAGATCCCTCAGCCTGCTGCACAGATCCTTCTCTACACGGGTGCAGACTTTCTGCCTTTCATCACTGGCCTTTGGGTACTTCCTACTGCAGACCCTTGACACGGACGTGCATGAGACATTGTCATGAGCTCTAGGTCTCCAGCTGGAATCATGAAGGACTCTGCTGTGGAAATCCAGGGCCTCAGATGGATTCTTTGGGTCCCAGTGCGGACAGTTCTCTTGCACTCTCCTGCATTTGACTTTTTGGGTGGGTATTAAAAAATAATCCTATAAATTGTGTCCCGTATTAAATCTACTCTCTTGCGAATCCTGACTGTAACAATCTGGGAGGACAGGGAGATGTGAAGTTTACGGTAGCTCATGCACAGTTTCAGAAATGGTTGAGATGCATGTGCCTCCTTCGTCCTCCTCAGTAATTGTGGGCAACTGCGTGGTGACACTAGCAGAGCAACAGAATTAGTGACAACTGGAAGTCACCCAAGGACCATCCGGCTCAGTCCTGCACACTACTTTTAGCTTAAGTAAAAGTAATATCAATGTCATTGCTTCTTCATTTATTTAAACAAGTGTTTATTTTATAAAATTTGAGAAACAGAAAAGGATGAAGGTGAGAACACTACAGAATCTCTTTGCTCTGTAATGCTATATTTTCTATCTTTCTCTACACTCCCTAATCACACTCCAGAAAATTAGGGCACTTCCGCTGTCTGTTGTTTCATCATAACCTTACAGACATTCCCAATTTGATATTTACATGTAGACGTAACAGGTTGACTAGTGTTTTGTTGTTTAATGTGCATTTCTTCAATAAATACTCACACAATTTTTTTGAAAATGTTTAGTCATCTGAACTTTCTCTTTCATGAATTATTTATTATGTTTGCTTTCCAGTGGTCCACAGGGATCTTAATATTTTTAAATACATATGCAATTTTCGTAAATGTTTCATGAAATTTGCTAAAATTGAAAATATCTTTGTTCATAGGATATTTTGTTGTCTTGGCAGTCATATCCTCTTTCATTGTTTTTTGTTTTTGGAAAGTACTTCTTAGTAAATTATCACATGTATAGGCTTTCAAATCTTGATATTCTTAAAATTACTTTTTAAGTTCCTAGGAAAGTTTTGTTGGGAATTATGTTTAAGTTATACATTGAGTTGTAAAGGATCACTCTATTTTGTCCATGCATAAAGGAGAGTGGATACTTTGGATAACTTTACTCTGCTTTTCTTTACTAAGAACACATGGTAAAAAACCCACAGATTTTGCCATGAGGTGGTTACTGGTGTGTTAAAAACTGTGGTTCTTTTATTTGCCTATGTACTACGTGATGCTGGAACATATTAATTGGAAGAGGGTTTCACATTGTTTATGCAGCTGTCTAGGTGGAGTTACACTGGTCATTGGTAACTACACTGTCTCTTCCTAATGACCTCACCGTGGCATCCAGGACGCTGTGAAAGGAGAGCTGTGACGCTGACCTCCCTCAGTGAGGGAGACTTTCATTAACTTTGTCACAGCAGTTGCTTACAGTGTGAGATCGGTCCTCTGTCTCATGTTCCTATCCTTGAATATTTTTAGAACTTATAAAATCAAGAAAAATGATTAAATTTATTAAATATTTTTGACTATCAACTAAGGTGACAGTAACATTTTTCTTGAGTTATTTAATGTTAGGATCTCTCTTATTATAACTGTATAGTATTATTAATTTTTAAGTATTCTTTTGGTGGTCTCATTAGAGTTTTAGTTTGCAATGACGTCTCTCTTTTTGACTATTAAATCTCTGACTTTTCTTAATATTGGAGATTTTTTGTATTATTTAAACAATTTAATTTCTAGAACTATAGCCATATAATCATATAATTTATACCCTTGTAATTATGGAATTAAGATATATTTGATTGAGTTAAAGATCAATTGTCATTAATAATTTTTCTAGAGAATGTGAAACTTGATTTTGGTTGACTAAAATTAATTTATTAATTACATTTTCTTGATGGTGTCTTTTAATCTCTGTCATATAGCACATACTGATATTGAATTTTTACATTTCATTCATTATTCTTTGGTTTTGCAGTAGGTAAGTGTATCTATATATGTATCTAGAATTTAAAAATATACATATAATGCATAAGCTTATTTATAATGTGTACTATAACAGGCATTATATTTCATGGGGTTTGCCCTTATTGCCTATTTGTCTTCATTACAAGCTGAATTTGTATAATCAATATAGTGTGGTAAGTCCTCTATTTAGCTTCATTATGTACATTTAATATATTTAACACTGAGTGATTTGGTATTAATACTGTCTCTTTGGCTCATTTTCTTGCTGTTTGCTCATATCTTGCTTTTTATCATTTTATTATTTCATTTTTCTGTCATTTTATTTTAGGCCTAGGAGAGATGAAACAAAATGCCAAATCCAGATATCTTGGTGCTTCAAAACAGATGGTGTAAGTCACCAGTCTATCCAGTATGTGTGGTAACTTTGAAGATTATGACTCTACTTCCCTTGCACAGTGTAATGATTATAAATGCAATAATAGTGGGTTCCCGGCATCTCACGGCTCTCAGCAGACATGTCTTTGTGACTTGGCACCAGCTCTGAAAGCCAACTTTCGGCTTTAAAATCTCAGTCCTAACATTTTCCAGCTATTGTGAATAATTTACAGAATCTTTCTGATCTTCAATGTTATTCATACCTCAAAAATGGCACAAAAGGATGTATTTCATAGAATGATTGTGAAGACTAAATGGAAAAAGAGAAAGAAATATACAAACAAGCATTTACAGTACTTGCAGAGAGTAAGAGTTAAACAAATATGAGCTATTTTTATTGTTTTCAGATCCTTGAATCTTGTTCTTTTCTTTCTTCCTTCTTCTTCTTCTTCTTCTTCTTCTTCTTCTTCTTCTTCTTCTTC
>PVJX010034971.1:0-18558 GCA_004027295.1 Dolichotis patagonum | reverse complement strand
CTTCTGTCTAGAACTTATAAAGAATTAAAAAAAAATCAGACCCTCGAAATTCAAAGACCCAATCCAAAAATGGGCATCTGAAATGAATACACAGTTCTCAGATGAAGAAATACGAATGGCAAATAAATACATGAAGAAATGTTCATCATCATTAACCATGAGAGAAATGCAAATTAAAACCACACTGAGATTCCATCTCACTCCAGAAAGAATGGCCAGGATAGAAAACACTACCAACAACAAGTGTTGGAGAGGCTGTGGGGAAAAAGGAACTCTTCTACACTGTTGGTGGGAGTGTAGACTGGTGCAACCACTGTGGAGGTCAGTCTGGAGATTCCTCAAAAAGTTGGGTTTGGGGTGAGATGTACTGCCCCCTTTTGTTTTATTCTCTTTCAAATTAAAAAAAAAAGTTGGGTTTGGAAGTCCGATTTGTCCCAGCTATTCCACTTCTAGGCATATTCCCAGAAGAATTGAAAACATCATACCACAGTGATATATGTGCACCCATGATTATAGCAGCACAATTTGTAATAGCCAGATCCTGGAAACAACCTAAGTGCCCATCAACTGAGGAATGGATAAAAAAGTTGTGGCATTTTTATACAATGGAATACTACTCAGCTATAAAGAATGATCACATCAAGATATTTATAAATAAATGGACACGACATGAGACCATTCTCTTAAGCGAAATAAACCAAACTCACAAGGCTAAATACCATATAGTCTCCCTAGTATGAGATTTGATAAGAGTATATAAGACTTTATGGTAAGCATGGGTCCCCATCTCATAGCTTTGAAGCCTTTCAATGTTTTAATCATCAGTTGGAATGGTTTTATTCTGTTTTGTTTGACTATATCATGCCTGATGATATGAACAGCTATTTTGAAGAAAACAAAACATTATGACAGCTATTTCAGATTTAATATCATCCTTCTTAGAAGTCCTACCATGCTTCTATTGTTCTACTACCTTTGATTCTATCTATCACATTGTGTCTTATTGGGATTTGAATATGTGTGATAGTTTAAACAAAATTTTTCTATCGAAAATGAGATATTATAATACCCATTGACCATTTTCTGTTATTTGGTTCAGAAAGCCCTGTAATTCTTTCACTCTATGCATGGCTTCATACTATTTTGTTATGTTTGATATTGTATTTGAAACTATGCTCAACTATAGCAGTGTAAGTGATATGGTGATAGCTACTGTTGATGTCCGGTTGTCTTAATGTAAAGTGTTGTGTTGCCTATGTTGTCCTGTTCTGATCTGCTCTGTACTGCCCTTTTTTGTTTTATTCTGTTTAAAATACAAATTAAAAAAAAGAAAGTTGTTTTCTTTCAGGGCTTGAAATACCTCACTCCAATCTGGTCTTGACTTGATCGTTTGTGCTGAAAAGTCTCCTGTGATTCTAATGTGTTTTCCTTGGTAGATGAGTTGTGTCTTTTCTCTAATAGCTTTTAGTATTGTTTTTATGTTGTACATCTGAGGTCTTAATTATTATGTGTCGGGGTGTAGATCTATGTTGGTTGTGACTATTTGGCGTTCTATATGTCTCACTTATCTGCATATCAAATTTTCCCCCATGTTTGGGAAAATTTTCTCTTATTGCTTCTGTGAATTTTCTAGTTATGTCATTTGTATTGACTCCTGCACCTTCTCTGATGCCTATTAATCTTATATTGTTGCCCTTGGCACCATCTTGAAGCTTTTGGATTGTCATTTCATGCTGCTTTGTTATTTTTAAAAGTTCTATCCTTTCTCGATCACTAATTGCAATACTGTCCTCAAGGTCCGAAATTTTATCCTCAGCTTCATTTAAATAGTCTTGCATGCTTTGAATGGAATTTTTTGTTTCTTGGATGTCTCTTTGAGTTTATTTCATGAATTCCACTTGTTTTCTATATTATTCACTCAATGTTTCAGTCTCCCATGCTCCTCTACTTTTTTTCTCTATTTCTTCTTTAGATGTGCTCAACAACTCCTTTACTATTTTTCTATCTTACTCTTATTTTTATCTTTACATGGGAGAGTACTTCTAATTTGATTTCTTTTATAGCCTCATGGAGTTGTTTTTTATATTTCACTTACCATCTTTTCAGAGATTTCCTGTGTGCTACTTTTGAAGTCCTCTATTTCAGTGTCTCCTGTACTTGCTCTTTGTGGACTAGATGTTTGAGATTGCAATTTGCTTTTTTGTTTTGCTATTTTCCCCTTTCTAGTTAATATTTGGTCCTTCATTCCCACTAGTGTCAACTGTTGGTAGTGTGTATCTTGGGGTCCTAATGTAAGGTTGATATTTGTGCACTTACTGGGTCCCACAATGAATAGGTGGGCCAGTCACCTGACTTCCTGCTACAGGCCTGTTGGGTGAGTACTATATTCTTCCTGGGCTGACAAGCCTAGTAGTATTGATGTAGGTCAACTTTTAGTTCCTGCTAGTACTTTACCTTCAGGTTATTCCAGGTCATGAAACCTCCCTGTCTGTATAGTGTTTGTGTCAGCTGAGGCTGTACTCTGTCTCTATTGTGTCCCTGTGTGTCTCAGAAGCTCTTTTGATATTCTTCAAGTTGGGGGAGTCCTTATTGGCACACTCCTCACTCTGCCTGATGGTCTCTGTGTGCAGGAAAGAGTCACCCACACTCTTGTCAGACTCACCATGGTCTTACAGTTAGTTGGAGGGAGATTTACTACTGACTTTATTTACCCACTGTACACCTCTGTTTTACGGGCATACTCACGGCACTGACTGGAGCCAGCTGAGATCTTCTGTTTGGGTGAGGCAGTCACTTAATCTCCCTTCAAGTTAGCACAGTTAATCCGTTTTAGTCCAAGGTTCTGGGAGAAAGGGTGGGAGCTGAAAATCAACAGCAGTATTAGGTCCAGGTGGTAGGGAGTGTCCCAGAGGGGCTGGCAGATATCTGGAGTCCAGGCATCTGCTGGGTGCAGGCCACGGTCAGCATAGCGCTGCTTAGTGCTGGCTGGAGTCACTCCTATTTCCAGGTTTTGAGCGATGTTTCAAAGCTTCCTTGGTGCACCAGGAATCACCTGGCCCACTTTTGGCTCCTGGCGGAAGACTGCTGGCAACTGCTTGCCACATGGAGCTCGCTGGGTGTCGGCCAGTTGGGCCAGAGTGGACGCCGTGTGTCTTCTGGTGATTTCAGTCCCAAGGCATGGTCTTACTGCCTGGGAGAGAAATTCTAAGTTTTTCCGCATGTGCTGGGATTTGACAAGAGCACACTCGGTCAGGGCCGGGGGCTGGATTCCGGGCCTGCTAGCTGCTTGGAGTTCACTGGGTGTGGCCAGGCTAGCTTTCTACAGAAATTTTAAAAGACAGTTTTTTAGTGTACATCAACCTGGGTTGGAGGTTGTTTTCTTTTAGGACTTCAAATATTTCACTCTATGCTCTTCTCGATTTGATTGCTTATGTTGAGAAGTCTGATGTGATTCTGATGGGTTTTCTTTATATGTTACCTGTTTATTTTTCATAACAGATTTTGTATTCTGTTCTTGTGATGAATTTTGGCATCTTGATTAGTATATGTTTGGCTGTAAATTTATTTTTATTATGAATAATTTGAGATCTATATGCTTCACTTATTTGCATATCAGTTTCTTTTTTCTATATTTTAGAAATTTTCTGCTATTACTTCTGTAAATAGTATTTTTATATCATTTATGTTGACTGAGTTTTTGTTCATACCTATCAATTTTATATTGTTTTTCTTTGCATCATCTTGAAACTATTGAATTGTTATTTCTTGATTCCTTGCTATTTTGAAAAATCTTTCCTAATCATTAGCTGCAATCTTGTCTTTGCGTTCTGAAAGTCAATCTTCACATTCATTCAAGTGGTTTTGTCATTTTCTTGTATTCTTCCAAAGCAGCTGTATACAAAGTCCAAGTTGCTTCCTCAGTTAGTGTTGCCTGCTCAACTAGAAGGGGGTCTCCCTGGCTCAGTGGAGGTCACTCAGTTGGGCTTTCCCTGGCCTTGTACAGCTCCCCTAGGATCCTGGGATAGCTGGGGATATTGGGCAGGGATTTTTTGGTTCCCACATGGAGCACCAAGTCTTCCCAGCTGGCTGGGATTACTGGACATATGTTTTGGACCCTGCGCAGTGCACCAATCATCCCTAGTTGGCTGGTGTCACTGAGTGAGCCTTTCCCAGGCCCTGTGTGGTGCATCAACACTCCTCAGCTCTCTGAGGTTGCTGATTGGGCCTTTCCTAGGACCCACACAGCACATGGAGGCTCCCCAGTGGGGTGAAGTTAATATCCATTCTTCTTAATGTGGCTTTGTTTATGACTCTCTCTCCAGAAATTCTAACTAAAACAATTGATATTAAAAAGAAGCCAGCTTGACCCCAACCTGCAACAATTGGCAGGGAAAAAAATCCCAGATTGGCTCCTGTTCCCACCATTGACAAAGAGCTGCCGTGACTGACAAGAAGGGGACGAAGATGGACTCCTGTTCACGCCATTGATCCAGAGTTGTGGTGATTTGTAGGAATTGAGATCAAGATTGATTCATGTTCCCTCCTTTGATGGAACTCAGGTCTAGTGGGAAAGCCAGGAACACAGTAGAACCTTGGCTAGATTGCACACAATGGACAAGTGAGACTAGTGATGTAGAAAATGCTGAAACAAATTTAAGAATATGAACCAGCAGATCATAAGTTAGATGAACCCCAGCTTTGTGCTTTGGAACAAAGATACTTAGAATAGAAGAAGTGGGCAGGATTGAGGCACCTTGTTTTCTTTTGTCTTCTATTCTTTTCCCTATTCTTTCCTTTTTCTTTCTTCTCTCTTTTCTTTTTTTTTTCTTTTTTAAAAGACTGGAGAAAAGTCCAGCCATAGAAATCGAATCCCATTACCCAAATCCAGTGACAAACTCAGCACAAATATAGCTGCAATCTTGACTAAAGTACACACTCTGGGATCACTGTGATCAGACTTGGACCTATCACAGAGCTGTAGAAACTAGAGGAATATCACAACTTCTATTTTTCTCTATCTGATTGGTTTTATTCTTAGTAGTCTGTTGGATTAGTGTGTTTTGCTGTTGTTTTGGTATTTCATTTTTTGCTGTTGTTTTTATTTGTAGTTTTTATCTTTTATTATTTTAACTCTGTTGTGTTTTGCCATTTGTTTTTTTTATATATATGTTTGTTTTTTCCCCCACGTGTGGTTATTTTTGTTTCCTGTTTTGTTTCCTTTTTTCTTTCCTTTGTGCTTTATACCTTCTTTTCCCTCTTGCTCACAACTTAGATCTCTAAACTTTCCCTTTGTATTATTTCACTTGTCCTCCTCCTCTCTTTCATCAACTATCTTGCTGGATTTTATGAGATTTCACGAGATTTTCCCTTTCTAGTTCACTTTAATACTCCTAGACTTTCTCTTCCAATCCCTCTGTCCTCTATCCTACAATTACCCAAAACTTGAATGTTCACACTATGCTCACCAAATTGATTCCTACTATATTTAACTTCATGCACCTCTCCATCATACCTGTTACCCCCTCAATTGCTCCCATAATAGGATAAAATCACTCTAGTAAGTGGAAAATCACCGCATAAAAGTTCCTGATATAAACTGGATTATATTATATAACTATAGAACTTTCCTCTACAGTTACATATATCTGAGAAATAGTTACTATAGCTTGCCAGTAGCCAGGCTGTGATTGATTCTATTGTTATTGTTAACTGTACTTCTTTAACCAGGATACAATACATATTATGATTAGTTTTTCTCACCTGTATGACAACATTGAGACTTCAATGGGTGATGACCATCACCATAGTCCAGTACTGAAGGACTGAGCCTTGAACTAAACAGATAAAACTCCACATTCTTAATATACAGGGAAGGTAGGTTCTTGGGATAGACAAAAAGACAGAGAACCACCTATATGTAGAAGACATCCTAGAAAGAACAGATTACCTAAGAAATCTTTGACACCAAGTATAAAGCTATGTAACATAAGAAATCTACATGCGTCAACACAGAAAACAAAATAAAATAGAAAATGGCAAGATGAAGAAGTAAAGTGCAATTCCAAACATGTAGCCCACCCAGGAAAAGACTAGACCACAAAGAAAAAGAGGAAATCAGAATCAAACCACTGGAACTCCCTGAAATGATAGCAGCAGAAGTGACAAAACTTGAAAGAAGTCATAGAAAAAATAATATCTAAGGTACAAAATGAAGTGACTATCAAAATAAAATACATTAAAACAGGCACAGAGAAAAAAATATGGGAACTTAGGAAAATGATGGAATTCATGAGTGCCCAACATAGACAAGAAATGGAATCAATAAAAAAAATCTAAAGAGAAATCCAGGAGATTAGAATGTAAGTGCAACAGATTGAATGAAGGCAAGGGGACAATATCAGACCTAGAAGACAGGAATGTGACTAGTGACCAGGAAAACAAATATATCTAAAAGTAGCAAGGGATCTTGAAGAATCAATCCAACAGTTATAAGACAAGGAAAGAAGAACAATGTAAGAATGACTGAAGTCAGCGAGAAAGCTGGAGACAGCACAAAAGCCATTAAAAACCTCTCCATATCAATTATGGCAGAAAATTTCTCAAACATGGATAAAGAATTTTATATACAAATAAGTTAAGCATATACAACTCCAAATAGTCATGAACAAAATCAATTTACACCAAGGCACATAATAATCAGGATTCCAAAATTCTATGGGAAGAATAAGATATTGAAAACAGCTAGAAAAAAACCCCACCTGTACCACCTGTAAAGGAAATCCCATCATAATCACAGCCAACTTCTCAACACAAACTCTAAAATCAAGTATGGCATGGACTTAGCTATTTTAAGCCAGAAAATTGAACACTCTTTAATCCATATTCATGTATTCCACAAAATTATCTTTCAAATTCAAGGGAGACATAAGATAATTCCATGACAAAAAACAACTGAAGAAATTCATGACCATGAACTCAGCTCTAAAAAATGCTCTAAAGGTTATTTAGAAAGAGATAATGAAGACCAAAACAGCAATAGAAAGAAACCATCAAGCAGGGAAAGCAATTAAAAAGAGGAGAAAAACAGGGAACCAACAACAGGAAAATAACTTGAAAGAGATAAGCAAATACGTATCAGTTATAATCATCAATGCAAATGGTCTTAACTCACCAACCAAAAGAAACAGACTGGCCAAATGGATCAATAAACAAAATCCAAAAATACATTGTAGTAAAAAAAATTTACCCCAAAAGAAAGGCATAGACTGAAAGTCAAAAAATGAAAAGCAATCCTCCATGTCAGAGGAAACTAGAAAATGTAAGAGTTGCTATTCTACTTGCAGACAGTATAAACTTTAAGCCAAAACTGATCAAAAGAGAGGAGAGTCATTGGGATCTTTGTTATTGTTATTTATTTGTATCTTTTGTTTCTCATTTTTCTTGTATTTTGTTTTCTTTAGTTTTGTTTTTCTAAGACAGAAAGTATAGATGCACATTTATAGGCTTATACATGCCAAGAACCTCTCCTAAAGAATTTATAAGAACTGATTTTATTACATATGATGGTATAAGCAGTTACTTTGAAGGAAACAGGACATTATGGTAGCCATCCCTGATTTTCTATCATCTTGTTTTGAAGTCTAATAATGTTTTTGTTCTTGTTTTGATGAGAAATGGTAAGAGTACACAAGATTTTATGGTAATCATGATTCCCCATTACATAGCTCTGAGGCCTTTTAATATTTTCATTCATCAGTTGAAATGGTTTTATTCTGTTTTGTTTGACTTTATTACGTGTGATGGTATGAACAGATGCATTGAAGAAAACAAAACTTTATGGCAGCCATTGCTGATTTAATATCGTCTTGCTTTGAAGTCCTACCATGCTTTTATTCTTCTATTACCATCAGTTAGTTCTATCATGTCATGTCTTATTGGGATTTTAATATATGTGATAGTATAAACAAATGTTTTTATGGAAAATGAGATATTATAGTAGCCATTGGTCATTTTCTGTTATTTGGTTCAGAATATCCTGTAATTCTCTCACTCTTTTGAATGGTTTTATAATATTTTGTTATGTTTGATATTATTGTATTTGAAGCCATGCTCAACTATTGCAAAGAAAGAGACATTATGGTAGCTACTGTTAATATCTGGTTGTCTTGTTGTAAAGTGCTGTGTTGCTTATGTTGTTCTGTTCTGATCTGCTTTGTTCTATCCTCTTTTGTTTTATTCTCTTTAAAATAAAAAAAGAAATCACAAAAATATACAAACACATGGAAATTAAACAACACGTATCCAAACAACTGATGGGTTATGAAGGAAATTACACATGAAATTACACATTATATACAATTAAATGATAATGCCAACACAATGAACAAAACTTATGGAACTCAATGAAAGAAAGCAGTCCTAAGAGGGAAATTTATAGCAATAAACTCTCACATCAAGAAAAAGCAACAAACTCAAATATACAACTTGTACTAAAGCTCAAAGTTCTAGAAAAGAACAAATCAAACCCAAAATATGTATAAGAAAGAAAATTATGAAGATAAGAGCAGAAACTAACATAATTGAGGCAAAGCAAACAGTACAAAGAATCAGTGAATCAAAAAGTTGGTTCTTTGAAAGAAGTAATAAATTTGATAAACCATTAGCCAACCTCGTCCAAAAAGAGGAAAGAAAAAATACAAATTCAAACAATTAAGAATGAAAAGGGACAAATCACAACAGATTCTAAAGAAATTCAGGTCAACAATACCTACATTCTAATAAGATGAAAAATGGAGAAGAAATGTATAGATATCTAGACACAAACCAAATTGCCAAAACTAAATCAAGAAGAAATAAAAGAAATCTAAATAACCTGATATCAGCCAAAGAAATTGAAAATGTAATTTAAAACTTTCCTTAGTACACTAAAAAGAACAGTCTGTGCTGTCACTGTTTGATTGATCACTTTTGTGTCTAGATTTGGTAACCTGAACAATTTCTGAGATAAAAATATGTAACATATTAACTACTGTTAATTCCCTATTTATTCTTTTTTGAAATTTTGTGTCATTCCTATTCTTTTTTCTGTTTTCTTTTTAAAAATAAAAAGACCAGCCTCTGATTGATTAACTTTGAACTGTACAAGAAATTTAGAGAACAAATAGTATGACTAATGCAGAAACTCATTAAGGAAGTGGAAAGGGAAGCAATACTTCCAAAATCATTTCTGGAGGCAAGTATTACCCTGATTCTAAAACCAGAGAAGAATCTAACCAAAAAAGAAAATTTCAGGTGAATCTCCCTAGTAAACATAGATAGAAAAATCCTCAGTAAGGATCCAGTGAACAGAATGCAGCATATCATCAAGAAGACTAACATGATGGAGGGATGATTCAACATAGGCAAATCAATAAATGTAACACAACAGAAACAAATATAAAAACCACATGATCATCTCAATAGATCCAGAAAAAGCATTTGAAAAATTCCAACATCAATTCATCATAAAAAACCCTACAGAATATTGGAATAGAGGGTCTTTATCTTAATCTGAGAAAAACCATCTATGATAATCCAACAGCTAATAGCATACTAAATGATCAAAAACTGAAAGCTTTCATTATAAAATCAGGAACCATACAAGGATGTCCACTATCACCTCTCCTATTCAATATAGTTCTGGAAACATTAGTCAAACTGATTAGATAAGAGCAAGAAGGAAAAGAAATAAAGATAGGAAAGAGAGAAGTTAAATTATCATTATGTCCAGATAACATGATACTTTATGTAGAAGACCCCAAAAGCTCTACCAAAACACTTCTAGATTTAATAACCAAATTCAGGAGTGTAGCTGGATTCAAAGTCAACACTCAAAAATCAATGGCATTCCTGTATACAGCAAAAAACATAAGAGAGAGAAATTGGGGAAACCACACCCTTTACAATAGCATTCAAGTAAATGAAATACTTAGGAATCAATCTAACATAAGAAAAAGAGCTATACCTTGAAAACTATAGTACTCTGAATAAGAAGATCAAAGAAGACATCATAAAATGGAAAGATATCCCTTGCTCATGGAAGGAAGATCCAAAATAGTTAAAATGGTTATAGTCTAAAAGTTATTATGCAGATTAAATGCAAGCATTATCAAAATACCACTAGCATACCTCACAGAGCTAGACAAAAGATTCCTAAAATTTATTTGGAACCACAAGTGACAGGATAGCAAAAGAAATTCTGGACAACAAAGGCAAGGCAGGAGATATCATAATCCCTGAACTGAAATTATACAAGGCTACTGTGATATTATCAGCGTAGCATTGGAAAAAACCAGTACTGATGATCATTGTAACAGAGCAGAAGATGAAGAAACAACTACAAATACACGAAACCATCTGATCTTTGACAGAGGAGCCAAACGTGTTTACTGGAACAAAGATAGTTTCTTCAGTAAACATTGCTGGAAAAATTGGCTCCCACATGCCAAAGACTAAAACTATACCCATGTCTATCACAATGCACTAAACTTAATTTAAAATGGCTCAACTATCTAAACATTAAAACAGAAACACTAAATATACTCAAAGAGAAAATAGTTAAAAATCTTGAAGACATAAGTTTAGTCAGAGACTTCATGAACAAAACCTAGACTGCATGGGAAATACAACAAACAATCAATAAATGGGATCTCACCTTATTAAAAAGTTTTCACAAAACAAAAGAAATCATCAACAAAGTGAATAGGCAACTCACAGAGTTGGAAAAATTATAGCCAGTTTCCTCTCAGACAAAGGACTTCTATCTCAAACACATAATAATTTTAAAAAGTCAGGTCTGCAAAAGTCAAGGACTCAAAAATGGGGATCTGCATACACATTTCTCAGATGAAATAATACGAATGGCAAATAAATATATGAAAAATGCTCAACATTATTGGTCTTTCAAGAAATGCAAATTAAAACAACACTGAGCTTTTATTTCACTCCAGAAAGATGGCTATCATCAGGAAATCAACCAATAACAAACGCTGGAGGGCTGGTAGGAAAAACGAACCATTCTGCACTGTTGGTGGGAGTGTAGACTGGTGCATCCACCATGGAAATAATTGTGGAGATTCCTCAAAAAAGTCAAATTAGAGACCCCATTTGACCCAGCTATTCCCCCTCTGGATATTTTCCCAGAAGAATTAAAAACAGCACACCACAGAGATACATGTGCACCAATGTTGTAGCAGCACAATTTGTAATAGCTTAATCCTGGAAACAGCACAAATGAGGAATGGATAAAAAAGATATACTTTTTACACAATGGAATATTAGTTAGCCATAAATAACGATAAACTTGAGACTTTTATAGGTAAATGGATACAACTCGAGACCATACTCATATAACAAATAAATCAGATCTACATGTGAAAAAGTTGTTTTGTCTCACTACTGTGAAAATCTTAAAGCATAAACAAATCCAAATTGTATAATAGATATTGTGTATATGGAGCAAACTCTTCAAAATAAAGAAAAACTCATGGGGAAAAGGAAAAAATGCACATATACAGTAGATCATCAAGATAGTTATACATTGTCTTCTAATGGTTCATTGATCAGAAAGTTTTGTGCTTGCAATTTTTTGGACAAAGCTTCATGCCTATATCTTGTACTCTGAACAAATACTGTGAAAGTAACAATAAAGTGGTCAGTTCAGCAAGAAGAAATAATAACATATATTGGAGTAACTGGATATATAAAGGAAGTACTAATAGTCTTATAAGGAGAGATAGACTCCCATACAATCATCAGCAATTAACAGATCATCAACAAATAGAAAGTCAACAAACAAACAACATAATTAAATTGCACCCTATACCAAAATAGATCTAAGAGACTTACAGAACATGTCATCCAACAGCTTTCAAATACACATTTTTTTTCATCAGCATACTGAACGTTTCTCAGGATAGTTCATACGTTAGGCCAAAAAACAAGTCTCAACAAATTTTAAAACCTAAACCTACATGAAATGTCTTTTCTTTAATCACAATGCAATAAAGGTAGAAATCAGTGGCAAGAAAAACTTTGGAAACTATAAAAACACATGGAGATTAAACAAATTTACTTTTGAATAACCAATGGATCAAGGAAGAAACCAGGAAGAAAAATTTAAAAAATTCTTGAAAGGAAAGTGGAGACACATCATACTAAAACCTACAGCAAAAGCAGTAAAAGGAAATTTTATAGCAATCAATGCCTTTTACAGCAAAAGCAGTAAAAGGAAATTTTATAGCAATCAATGCCCATCAAAAAAGTAGAAAGATCTAAGATAAGAAGACTATCACTGCATCTCAAGAAACTAGCAAAGCAAGAACACATTAAACTCCAAATTAATACATAGTAAAGACAGTAAAGAACAGAGAAGAAATAACAAAATGGAGACTCATAAAGCAATGTGAAAGAGCAAGGAAATGAAAAGCTGGTTCTTTCAAAAGCAAGCCTTTGCTATGAAAAGGAGGGAGAAGACTCAAAAGCAGAGGTGAAAAGGAAATATTACAACTGGCATCACAGAAATACAAAAGATCGTTAGAGATTATTAGGAACAACTATGTGCCCAGAAATTTGGTATTCTCGAAGTAGTTAACTTCCTAGACACATACACTCACTCTACTAAGACAGAATCATGAGGAAATAGAAAGCATGAGCAGACCAATAACAAGTAATGAGATTGAATCAGGAATAAAAATTCTTCTATCAAAGAAGTTCCACTACCAACCAGGGTTTTTTCGTTTTTGAATTTAACCAAATATTTAAAGAAGAATAAACACTAATTCTCCTTAAGTTATTCTTATTCTTAACCTTATAATTCGTATTCTTGTTATTTTGGGACCAGGAATCAAACTCAGGACACTGTGCTTGCAGGGAAGGCTCTTATGCCACTGAGCTATATCTCCAGCCCCTCCTTAAACATTAAAAAAGAAGGGTATTGAGTTCTCCTAAACAAATGCTATAATACCTGGATTACCCTGATCCTAAAACCGTGTAAGGATACAACAAAAAGAGAAAACTACAAGCTAATATCATTGATGAACATAAGCACAGTATCACTAATTATCAAGGAAATAAAAATCAAAACCAGTGAAATATCACCTTACTTGATCTTACTGCAGTCTCACCTCCCCTTATATTTACTCTCAAAAAGACTAAAGATAACAAGTGCTTGTAAGGAGGAAGAGAAAAGGGAGAATTTGCACACCATTAATGGGGATGTAAATTTATAGCCATGACTGAAAACAGTATAGAAGTTCCTCAAAACATTAAAAATAGAGCTATTGCATGATCCAGGAATCCCACTGCTTGGTATATATTCAAAGGAAATGAAACCAATATGTGAAAGATACTTCTGTGCTCCCATGTTCATCACGTCATGACTTTAACAATTTCCATTAAATGGAAGCAATCTAAGTGGTTATCAATTGATAATGGATAAAGAATTTGTGGTACATATACACAATGGAATATTATTAAGGCAAAAACAAAGTATGAAATACTGCCACTTGTGACAACATGCATAGAAATGGCGATCAATATGTTAAATGAAATAAGTCAAGGACAGAATGACCAGTACCTTATGATCTTACTCATATGTGGACTCTTAAAATTTACTTCTATGTGAATTAGGTTGAGGAGTCCCTTACTGTCCACACTTTTCCTGACCCAAAAAGAGGAATATGCCATCAAAGGACAGGAAAAAATTTGACCTCATAAATTGAGAGTAGAATGTCACTTAAGAGATGCTGGTGATAGTGTGGGGAGTGGGAATGGGGGAAGTATTATCTGAGAGTACTAAGATGCAGTTAGATAGAAGCAAGAATTTCTGCAGTATTACTGCATAGCACAATGACTATACATAATAGTTTGTACTGCACATTTCAGGAAGCTACAAAAAAGGATTTTGAAAGTTTTCACTACAAAAAAATGATAAATATTTGAGAAGATAAGCATGTTTAATCTTGCATGAACAATATAAAATATAAATATGTATTGAACATTACATGTTATCCATTAATATGTGCAACTTATATTTTTGTGTATCAGTTAAAAAACAGAAACAGATCCTTCAAATTAGCAGAGGAAACACCAGGCCTAACAAGGCTAGCAAGTTTTCTTCTCTTTTTCCCCCCCGCCCTCCCCTTCCCTCTCCTTTTTTACCCAGTGTTATGAGGAATCATGAGGAATATAGACTGTAGAATATAACACAAAGAATACGAACTGTAGAATATAAGTTGTAGAATATACACAGATGGATATCTGAGCTCTGAGTGAGGCAATCAGTGATTTTGTTACTTTCAGACACTTTTGTACGATGAATCATTCATGGATGTTAAGCCCTGGGCACCTGCCTTTGCATAAAAAGATTTCTGGAAATTTAGAGTCATGGCTCAGTGCGTAGAGCTTGGTCCCACCCCTAGAGATACTGGTTTAGTTGATCTGACATGTAGCCTGCCATCAGCAGTTTTTATTTATTTATTTACTTATTTATAATTTTTATTTTTTGGTGTCCATCAGCAGTTTAAAAGCCAAACCCCTTCCCTAGCTGATGCTAATGGGCTGCCAAGGTTGAGACCACTGTACAGAGAACCATTTCCACTACTTCTAAGAACATTCTCTGAACACTGAAGTGATCAATAAGAACAAGTACTCCTTGTTGTCACTGTAAAATTATTTCCTGATTGAAAACAAGGAAAATACCATCCAAGGAGCAGATCTTGACTGAGCTGGCAATACGCGATGCATTTAGAATTCTTCGCAGAGAAAGGTCTTCAGGACATGTACCTGGCCAAATATCTGGAGCATCCTGTCCACACTGACATAGACCACAAATTAGTCTTGTTGGAACTTTTAAATGTTCTCGCAGCCACAGTAAAAGAGTAAATAGAAAGAAGTGAAGTTAATTTTAATAATATCTCTTATTTAATTCAATATACTCAAAATATCATTTTAGCATGTAATCAATTAGAGAAATTATTAAGGCATTTTTCACTTTTACATAGTAGGTCTTCAAAATCTGATGCATGTTTTACACATGCAGTATATTTCAATTCAGAGCATCCATGTATCATGTGCTCAGTAGTCACGTTTCTAGTAGCTGACATATTTGACAGTGCTAGTGCAAGTATGATGGTATTTATTCATTAGCATTGGATATTCAATATGAGTGCTATCTAAAGAGATAACATTCTGGCATAAAACTTATTTCCCTCTGGAAATACATATCAGGTAATGTAATATTTAATTTCGTCTACAATTCCAAGTATTTCTGCTAGGTTAAATGTAATCTTGTCATACCTGAGTAGTTCTTTGGGTGTTAATTGAAATGTTGGTTTTCTTTGCCCTTCAGAATCAGTTCTCTAGAGATAGGAGAGCATGAATTCAGTCTGGGAGGTGGAAAATCAAATGTAATGTAGCAATATTCTAAGGAGTTCTAAGTTCTGGAGTTCTAAGACCTGGAAAATGAGGTCAACATCCAGGTAAAATAATTAGGACTTCTTTCCCTATAACTCATGCTAATGGGTGGAATGTATGACTCTAGTGGCAATAGAAGACAGCTATGCTTCTTTACAGGTCTCCTAGTATCCATTCCTTGCTTAAAAGTAAAAAAGTCCAGAGCCAATTGGTCAGATTTCAGGACCAGAATTAGTCTACATTATGCCATTTACAGGTGAAAGATATTCCTTGGGTACAGATGGTTAAACTTTTTCTACCATTGATCTTGTAATTCCAAGAGTTGAGTATTGGAAGTGAAAAGAAATAAATGTGTAAGATACTTATAGGAAATCAATGTAAGAAATATAAGGAAAGGTCTTATAGCCTGCTTTTAAACATTGAAACAACTTCAAACTTCAAAGCAGAGAAAAAGATCCTTCTACATCTAAGACCAGATAACTGGAGTTCCACATTCTGACTGATGGAAATAGTAAAACTTTGTTCTCTCAATGAACATTATCTTTGGGGATGTTGAAGAGAGAGATGGATTATTTCTGTAGGGACTAAAGTATTTCTTGGCCCCTGACCCGACATTATAAACTGTCATGAAGCTATGTGGGCCTTTAATTACACTATGTTCCTCCACAACGAAATAACAGATCCTTTCCAAATATCAAATTGAAGGAATTTTTTTTTCAAATGTCTCTATTTAAACTGAATCTTTTTGGTTAAAATTTTTTGATAATCCAGGTTCTAGGCCCTGACGAACTCTAACTTGCTAGTTGACTTTGGTTAAGTTCCATCATTTTTCCCCAGGAGAAAGAATAGTGGCCCTGAGCATAAATATTATTAAACACTGATGGAATTTTCCTTTGTGATCCATATGTTTTAGGGCAGTTGCCTCTTTGTGGCTTATTAGTATGACTACATTGCTGGAAGCTGTAAGATTGGTCCAGCCCCTTCTCTATCTCCCCAGCAGAAACCACTTCCTGTGTATGAGCTTTGGCCTCTTCACTGCAGGGAGATGTTACCAGATAAATTTTTTTCCTCAGTTTCCAGGATCTTTCAGATTTAGCTACATCTGCAAAGTACTCAATTTGAGGGTCAGGAGAGCTTAGTCATTAAACATTGAGGCTTTGGCACCAGACAATGTTGGCTTAAATCTCAGTCCTGCCTCTTACTATGTAATCACAAGACAGTTTGTTTATCTTACCAGTCTCAGCTTTCTTTTCCGTATAATGGATATAATTACAGTAACTGCTGCATAGTGTCATTGTGAAGGATAAAAGTGATCATGTACGTATGACACTTAACAGTGTCTATCAGTGGCACTGTCATTTTCTGCTCGTTCTCACAATGTGGCTCCTCATCACCTCTGTAATCTCACCTATCTTCCATGTTCCAACAACACTGATATATAGGCTATTTCCTGAATACAAATGTAAATCTTTCTAATGCCAGGCCTTTGCATGGGCTTTTTCCTTTGCCACCAGCATTTTTGCTAGTGCCTTCACCAGCTCGATGCATGCTTATACATCAGGTCTCAGCAGAGGATGAAAGTTTTATGGGACCTTAAGGTTAGCAATTTTGTTGGATACAGATTGCAAAACAACAAAATATAAATTCAAAATTAGCTATAAAATGAAAGAATATGAATTCAGAATGAAAATGAAATCATAACAAATTACAAAAAGTCTCTCGTCTCAGTGATCTTTTCAGGCAATGGGACAGAAACATTGATGAGACATCCCTTTCAACTGCATCCTGATTTCTACTTCCTACCTGGAGTATGCTAACTCCCAGTACTCACAGTTATTCCTGAAACTTAAATGTATAAGCTTAAGGGTAAATCAACCTAGAATTTCAAATTTCAGATTGCTTTCTCTGTGAATATTCTCTGAACCTCCAAGAGTAGATATGGATTCTTTATTTCTGTCTCAAGGATCTCCCGTATATGTCGCTCTTATAGCTCTTACCCCTCTACATTGAAATCATCACGTTGCCTATCTCTACAAAAAATTGAGTTTTTGAGGTACAGAAGCAGACTGTTCACCTGTCTACCTTCTGTGCCTAGTCCAGCACCTGGCATATAGGGGAGATGCTCTTTAAATATTTGTTGTTGTACTAAGTATTAAATATCTCTTTTCATCTTCTAACCTCTTGAAATCCCTAAAACTCCAGAGCTTAGAATTCTCCTTGGTCCTTTGCAATGCCCACAGCTCCACAATTTTAATCCTGAAACACTAAGAAAATCCTACTAGTAGGTATTATTTCAGGATAATTGGGTATAATTGTATCTATCCAGTGAATGACTTCTTAGAGAGGGCTTCTTAGTCAAGGGCACATAATACAAAAGGAGATAGCGTAAACCATAGACTTTTCTGGAAATAGGAGGCAAGGAACTTTCACATTGTACCCAGTTTATCAGTTCAGCTGGGTTTTTATTTGTCTCACATGTCAATGATAAACACTATAGGTGGCCCAGAAATGGACATTTCTTCCATTGTGCTGCTGCTAGGATCCTAACATTGCAGGTGTTCTTTCATCCAAGTACTCACAAATGATGGTCCTTTTGCCAGATCTAGGAAGTGAATGTTACACAGTCAAAAGAAGCCATGGCAATTTTATCCTTCTTGCCAGAGACAGCTTCAGGGTTGGGGATGTGACCCAAACCTGGCCAATAAAATTCTTCTGGAAATGGGGGATGGCTTCTAGGAACTATTTTCCTCCTGAAATGAAAAACATACCCAGAGGGAAATCCAATTTCCAGTTTTGGATTCTATTTTGGGTATGTGGAAGCTGCAGTTTAAGTTGCTATTTTGCAGTCATAAGGAAATAAGCAGGAAAGTAAAGTGACAGGTGGCAGATGACAGGTCAAGGTGGGGAACTGAAGATTGTGTAGAATCACTTTGCCATTTTTATGGTTTTTATGATAATAATACACAGTTAAAAATGCTTTGAAACTGCAAAAGCATTTTGCCGTGATGGCATAACTTTTTCCCCTCTTTTTGGTAGTACTGGAGAATCAAACTCAGTGCCTTCCTTGCACATGCTGGGTAAGCACTCTATCACTGAGCCACACCT
>PVJX010034970.1:0-18545 GCA_004027295.1 Dolichotis patagonum | reverse complement strand
AGGTGTTCTCCTGGGCTGACAAATTCTCATGTCTCATCTGACCCAGACACAGGGCTACGTGCTCCTCATCTAAGATGACGCCCCTGACTTCAGTGTTTTAGAGTTCCTCCTTCTCTACACACTTCCAAAAGAAGGAAAGTACAAAGTGCCAGGAAAAGGTCAGAAATGATCTTCTCATTACTCACGACCTGCCCATGAGAGGTCACTCAGCCTGCAAGGATGAGCCTGGGAAATCTCCAAAGCTAAGATTGGCTCCTCACCGCGGAAGGTCAGAACAGAAAGGAAACGGAGGAAGAACAGGCTCAATATTCCCTCTAGATCGGGGCCAGACTGTCCCAATGAAATCTGAGGCTGACTGGGTAATCTTGTTTTTAAGAATAATCTGTCTGGGGATTTAGCTCAGCGGTTCAAGTGCTTGCTTGGTAAGCACAAGGTCATGAGTTCAATCCCCAGTACAAAAAAAAAAAAAGGAAGGAAAAAAAAAAAAGAATAATCTGTCCTGAGTCAGGCGTGGTGGTGCACACCTATAATCCCAGCACTCAGGAGGCTGAGGCAGGAGAACTGCTGTGAGTTCGAGGCCAGCCTGTCTCAAAATAATAATAATAATAATAATAATTTGTCCTACATTATTAAAAATCCAAAATTTTATAACAAAATAATAAGAGACTAACAATAGTTAATGTACTGTGTATCATAATCTTAAAAGTAGTTACTCAGAGTATAAGACATAGACAAGATTCTAAGAAGAAACCAATAAAAACAAAACTTTCTTTTCAATGAAATAAGAAAAACTAATACTACAAATGAAACTAATTAGCATATACATTAAAATACTTTTGGAACAACGGAAAAGGTAATTTGGGGAATTATCTGAATTTCTCCCTATGTCCTATTTATCTATCTTCTATTTTGCTCTCTCTATATATACATAGACATAAATATTCTAATTTCCATATATACTTATATCTATTTAATTTCTCATATAAGAGAAATTATGCGATATTTAAGTCTGCATTTACTTCACTTAACATTATGTTCGCAAGTTGTATCCATTTTCCTACAAATGTCTCAGGTTTGTCTTTCTTTATGGTAGTGTAGTACTCCACTGTATGTAAATACTATGTTTTCCTTATCCATTTGACTGTCAATGGACATACATGCTATTTCCAAGATCTGTGGATAGGTATGCAGAATTATGAATGTGTTATGAATTGTGTATAGGTATGCATGGAACCCTATTCCACGAATTTTAACTCTTTTGGAAAGATATTTAAAAAGGGAATAACTGAGTCAAAGAAAAGTTGTTGCCAACACCAATTTTTAGAAATCTGTGAATAATTGGGTTTTGCCTGAGAAAAAGAAAAAAGAGGTTTCAGACATTCTTATTCCTGGAAAAAAAAAATGACAAGTAGTCCCACACTAGTTTGCATACCAATCAAGTTCAGAAAGACAAAAATCTGAAGCAACACCCATGAATGGTGGTGACAAAGATACTAAAATACTTTTCAAGTGGCTCATTAATAAAAAAAGAGTCAAACACCTACACATTCAGAGAAAAGAAGAAAAAGCAATCAATGACACTGAATATATCATGTGTAAGTTTCTTTTACAAAATGTGATGGTTTTGATGCAAGGGCTTATTCTTCATAGTTTACTGGGTACAGTGAAATGTCACCAGTGACAAGATTTCCCAGAGGAAAAAGTATGACTTGGTTCATGTCAGTAAGGGAGACAGCCAGTGACCTTGGCTTACCTGTCCTTGCTGGAACACAACAAGGCACCCCAGTGTCTGCAGGTGGGCTCACACTGCCTCTGTCCTGCTCTCAGTCCCCTCTGGCTTTTTTTTTCTTTGAGATAGGGTCTCACTATGCAGTTCAGGCTGGCCTTGGGCTCACTTTGTACCCCGGGCTGGTCTTGAACTTGCAAATGATTCTCTTGCCTCAGCCTCCCAAGTACTGGTATTAGAGGAGTGCACCACCATACCTGGCTTTTCCCTATGACTTTCTTTACAGATCTGTTATCTGTTCTCTGTTGCTCTGTCTGGACAGAGGGTCACTGTTCGCTGCAGAGTTAAATACTGAGCTATAACCCTTGTTGGCACCGCCAGATAAGACCATCCATCTTGCTTGTCCATTAACAGGATTCTCTGTGTTAGGCCACACACGTTTAACCCATACAGTGCTTCAGACTTGGACATCACACGGCTGAAACTGGAAATTAAATTATAGGGATGAGAAAGCAGTTCAAGTATGGAAGATTTGTTTTGACCAATAATATTAATAATATTAGTTTTTGAATGACCTACTTGGGTCAATAATTATTTTTTAGTATCAATACTATCAATGTGAAATGGTACTTGAAAGTTAAGTAACCAGTAAAAAAAGAAAATAATAATACTTTTTTCCGCAATGAAATTGTAGGCCAGTGAACATGAGAATCTTGGGCAATATCTTGTTTTTGCCTCCTTCACTAAAATTTTTTTAAAAAGTATTGTTTACTTGATGGGCCTTATGGGAAACTCCTTATCATGAGCAATCTAGACATTTCCTGGCCTGCATCTTCCTCTAATGAGGACAGTGGACTACGACAGTTGAGTTGTGCAGGGCAGGTAGTTCCAGTCTATCATGTCCAACCCATGTGTGGAGAGAATGTTTTAGTTCTCATGATTAACCTTGAATATAAGAATACCCTTTTTTTTTTTTGAGACATGTAGTTCAAGTTGGCCTTGCACTCCATATGCAGGCAAGGCTGGCCTCAAATTTGTTGCAGTCCTCTTACCTCAGCCTCCCAAGTGCCAGGATTACAAGCATGCACCACCATGCCAGGCTAAGCATATTCATTTCTTGCAGGGTATGATGGTGCATGCCTGATTCCTGGGAGGAGTTCAAGATGAGCCTAGACTGTACACTGAGGCTATTTACAAAGAAAACAAAACCAAGCAAACAAAAATGAATACTCACTTCTTCTTCTTTGTGGAGGTGCAGGGGCTGGGAGCCAAGGCTTTGCACATGAGCTCAACCACAGAGCTCAACCACATGCCCACCCACAAACCCAAGAGTGTTCACATCCTTTTTCCTCCAAAGTGCACAGACTTCTAGCGGGGAGAGGAGACACATGCCTGTAATCCCAGTACTTGGAGGTGGAGGGCTGAAGTAGGAGGATCCTCATGAGTTCAAGACTGGCCTGGGCTATATAATGAATTTAAGGCCAACCTGAGCCTGTCTTAAAAAAAAAAAAATCCAGAGACTTCCAAAAATGTTCTGCATAGATTGTCATAGTATATTATTTTATATTTCACTACTTGTGACTTTTTTTGGTTTCCTAGGATATTAAACAATAAAATTGATTTTGCCCACTAAAAAAATAAATATTTTGGTGTATACCTTGCTCTCTCAGGTCAGTCTCCATCCAGGGAAGAGACTACATTGATTGCTGACCAAATCATTTGCCACACAAGTTTTGTAAGCAGGCCCCTGTAACAAACCAGCCTTGGACTGTTATTAACATATTCTGTTTACTTATTGGGTGCTATCAGTCCCAAACTCTCTTATAAATGACTCAACTGACAAATTTCCATGAAGAATCTACCATGAATCCAACTCTGTGCTATGGGTTTTATAGTCATCATTTATCTTCTCATCTGTGTATCAACAATTGTTCAGTGAACCGCTATTTGGCATTAACACACGGTAAAAAGCCAGATATACAGCCATGAAGAGAACATGACTTGTTCTCAGGTAGTTTATTTGCTGGAATCTAATCTTCAAAACAATCCAAGACACAACATGTTGGTGTTCTTTATGAACAAGGGAGCAGAGTGCAGAACGCCTTGAGGACTTGCCTGAGGCTCCCCCCCTCCCTTGGAACTTTCCTTAACCTGACTACAACCTCTGCTTAGCCTGAGCCCAGCACTCTTCCTGGAGTTGAAGTCCAAAGTTCCTGAGCCATGGTGCTGACAACCTGAACTGTGATCTTTCACCTGCAGGCCTTTCTGATACCCCATGTGGAGGGAAATGATCCCTTCTTCTTGGGGCTAAAAATAGCCAGCAGCCACCTCTTCCCTGAGAAGAAGGTAAGTTTCTCCTCTGCATCCTCCAGAAGGAATGCAACTGTTATTCTGCTCTTGAAACATGCCCCAGTTGATCCAGCAGCCTAAGAGAGCTGAATGACACAGGAATGCAGCTCCAGTTTTATTGCATCCCACTGCAGTTTTGAAAGATCGCTCTCATGCTCTTCGAGACTAGGAAATACATAAATATTTTTCGTACACACACTGCTGTGAATTGGGTTATCCAAGACACATGACTCATATCAGGATTTGTGCTCTGGCAATATATTCAAGGTAAAAAAAAAAAAAAGCCAGGGAAAAATCCTTTCTGTTTGAAAAGATTGATTGTCTCGCATGCCTCTGAAGCGGCTTATAAAAATAGAATGGATGGCCTTTATTTCAAAATTTCAAATATTTACAAAAACATGTTAGGAAATAAAAGCAGGAGATTAAGGATCTGAGCGCTGGCAAATGCAGCTATCTGTAAGTTCTTTACAGGAAGCAGCGTATATACGTGGCAATCGTGAGCTGTTGGCCACACATCAGCACTAAATCCAGGTGGGCGCAGGAAGCCCCCACTGCAAGCTGCCTCTCAGGCTGTGGCTGCAGGCAGTTTCCTATAGCTGCATTCAGAGTTTTCATCTGGACTAGCTTAAAAGAGCTCTCTAAATCCTGAAGACAATTTACATCAGACAAACATCAGCTATTGTGATCAAAAACCTACCTGAAGTCCTATAGGAAAATTTGTATCAGATAAAAACATAACTTAGATTAAAAAGCTTTAGAAGAAAGAAACTATTTACCCAAGCTAAGGGTTGTTCAATGCTTAGAGGCGATCACTAACATTAAGGAATTTAGTTCTTCAGTTCTTCATTTTCTTTTGAGCAAAGCATTGCCATCGAACAACAGCATTTAGGAAGAGTATTGAACTCATAGTAAACTTAGTCTATGTTAAACCCTTCATTTCATGGGTTGGAAAACTGAGACTCAGTGAGAAAGTGATTTGACTAAGGTTACCTAGAGGGGGACACGGTGAAACATGCTTATAATCCCAGCATTCTGGGACACTGAGGCAGGAGGATTCCAAGTTGAATCCCAGTGTGATCAGTTTAGTGATTTAACAAGACCTTGTCTCAAGATTAAAAAAAAAATTAAAGGCTGGAAGTGTTTCTAGTATAAAAAGAAAAAAAACCCACAAAACATAGCCAAACCTTCCAGCCTAGAGAAGAGTTGCTGCTCCAGCGAAGCAACTGAGGCAAGTTGTCCAGTCCATTGGTGGAGGAGGGGTGCCACCAACCACACCCGTCCCTTCTGGCCAGCACGGAAAAGGGGAGAAGCAGGCATTTTCCTGCCTCAGTGACTCCTTGAATTACGCTATGCATGTGTGGAAGATTGGACAGCGGCACACAAACCGATGCAAAGCAGATCTTGCCTGTAGAGTAATTTGGACAGCAGCCATTCTTTCCTCCCTCCCTCCTTCCTTCCTTTCTTCCTTCTTCCTTTCTTCCTGCCTTTTCATTCATTCTTTCTTTCTTTCCTTCTTTCTGGTCTTTAAAAAATGTAATTTCAGGGCCTGGAGTAGAGAACTTGCCTAGTATGAGCAAGGTCCTGGGTGCATCCCTAGCACTGTGGTTAAAGAAGGAGGATCACGAGTTTGAGGCCAGCCTGGGCTACACAGTGAACACCTTGCAAATAACAAACCAATAAACAAAAGGTTTTAAAATTATTTTTCAAATATACATATTTTGAATCTAATTCCTTATCAATCAATATACATGAAGTCTTTTTGGATAAAAAATTTTGTTAGCTGGAACCACATAAAAGTATAGATAGCTCATCCATATTCCACAAAGATAAGTTTACACCTGTATAACCAGCACCAAGATCACAAAACACTTCTTACCAAAAGGCATCAGTGCGCCCTTTGGTCATTGTTCCCACTATACTGGCTTCTCCAACCCTGGATTAGTTTTGTGTGTTTTAAAAATTTCCATAAATTCTCTGGGTGCAGTGGTATACACCTATCATCCCCTCTACTACTTGAGAGGCTGAGGCAGGAGGACTGCATGTTCAAGGCCTGCCTGGGTAACTTAGACCCTGAAATGAAAGAAAATAAAAAGGGCTGGGATGTAGCTCACCCTGTATTCAATCTCCTGTGCATAGATGCTTACACACACACACACACACACACACACACACACGGGCACACACAGATGGGCACACACACACATGCACACACAATGTAAGTGTTTTGAGTTGCCTCATCGTTTTAAATGACCATCATTCCATTGCATGGACATGTTGTGACTAACTTAACCAATCTCCTCTGAATGGTATTTAGGTTGTATCCTAACATTCTCTATCACAGTTTTATAACAAATCTTTCCAAACTCCAAAAATCTTAGCAGTACTATATATCAGAGATGGTTTTTAGCTGCAAGTAACATATGAACCAACTAGAAGCTGTTTTTTTATTTAAATTAATTTTATTGGTACATTTTAGATAAACATAATGATCACATTCAGCATAGGGAATTTGTACCTCTATATATCTTTTTTTTTTTTTTTTTTTTTGGTACCAGGGATTGAACTCATGACCATGTGCTTGCAAGGCAGGCACTTATGCCACTGAGCTAAATCACCAGCCCTATATAATATATCTTGATTGTTTTTTCCTCAATTCCCTTAGGACTTCCATTTTTGAAAGCAAGTGGTATTTTTATATATGAAGAACATTTATTTTGCAATGCAAAAATATTGTGTACTATAAATAAGAACTAAGAATGCACAGAAAGTAGTTCAGAGGAAACAGTAGAGCCCAGATTCTGGTTTTATACAACACTGAGAATCATATGTTTACTCTCCCTTGGCTCACACCACCTACACACTCAGACAACTACCTTCCTGCCTTTCTGTGCAATGCTGCTGAGAGAGCCCCATGGGGTGAGAGGCGTAGGAAATGTAGCCTAATTTTGGGGTTCATTTACAGGCAGCTTTGGTGAGAAATCTGGGGCCTCTGGAAAGTCAGGAGGCCTAACTGAGAGGTGCTTATCAGTTGACTGCAGGTGAAGGACCATCAGGTTAAAACACCTGGGGGAAAAGCCAAGCTGTCATTGATTGTGTTCCTGGCCTTGTTTCTGTTTCCTGGTGACTTTCACTGTGTACACAAAGCTTCACCTTTTACACTCACTCCCAGGCTCTTTCCCAACAGCCTTTGCTACCTTTGTAAACTGAGCTGTTAGCATGAACTCAATTGTTCGTTTACTTATAACACAATCGCTTTAATAGCTCCTATTGAAACTCATTTTCACAACCTGCAGCTGTGTACTCTGGCTCCTTGTGTCTCAAAAATGTTTTCTTGCATGCGGGTGAATCCTTGCTGAAGCCAAGTGCAGAGGCACTTAGAATGGTGCCTGGAAGCTGTACCATATGAAACTGTACCCCAAACTTTCTTTAGAGAACCAGTCTGTGATCCTCTGGTCTGCTTCTCCTTCACAGCCCTGCCCATGATGACATCTAACTGGCAAGGCCTCTGCTATTAGAAAACTCTGAACAAACAAAATGTGAGGTGAGCAAAACAAAATACTGTAGGTTACCATGTGCTATACAGTAAGTTTATGTGTTAATTTATTTGAGAGTTTTTTGAGACAGGGTCTCACTGTGTAACCCAGGACAGCCTCAAACTCGTGATCCTTTGGCCTCAGACTCCTGTTGGACCATAGGCCTGAGCTACCACATCAGGATCTGCAGATTAATTTTAAAAGAAAGAACCAATTGAGTTATTCTGGAACCTTTCAAAATATAGCATTCATTGTGAGTGAGGCCTAGTTTATCCTCTAAAATCAGATTCCACTCCCTACAATTTTTACATTTCATTGAATTATGATTTCAAATAAAATTGAGAAATAATATTTTGAGCCAATAATGTTTTTTTTTCTTGCTTGTTTGTTTTTAGTACTGGGGATCGAACCCAGCACCTCACTTTGAGCTATATCTGCAGCCTTTTTTCTCCTTTAGAGACAGCCTCAGTAACTAAAAAACCCAGACTAGACCTAAATTTGTGATCCTCCTCCCTCAGCCTGTACAATTGCTACAAAATAAGTTGCCTAAAACTCAGTAACAGAAAGCAATTATTTTATTGTGTTCTAGCGTTTGGGGGTCAAAAATTCAGGAGGGGTGCAACAGGGACAACTTGTATTAGCTCTTCTATATCTAGGGCCTCCATAGATTCCACAGCACCACTGTGGTCCCGTAGCTGGGCTTGCACCCTCAGGCCTGCTGGTAGACAGTGGGACCTCAGTGAGGCTGTTGGCGGGAATTCCTACCTGTGGCCTCTCCACATGGCCTACTTCTCCCACTGCATGGTGACCTCAGGGTGGTCAGATTTCTGACTCGATGGCCAGAAAGACAAGAGAAGAGCTGGAAACAAGAGTACACTCTTCCAGGTCACACCCCCCCACACACACACACACCCAGTGACCTGCCTCCAACAAGGCCTCCCCCCTCTTTTTAAAATTAATTTCACTGGTTACACTTTAGATATACATAATGGTCACATTCATCACAGGGAATTTGCAGCTGTATATAACATATCTTGATTCTTCTTGTTTCCCCAATCCCCAGCCTTCAAGACCCCTACCTCTTAACAGCGCATTCAGCTACTCACCTCTTCCCTGGATGAGTACAGTGCTCCATAATCTGATTAGCTTCCACACACTTCAGGCTTTGGGGCACATTGTAGATCTAAACTTTAACAGCTAGCTCAAATTCAAGAGGAAGGACAAAAGGCTCCCACTTCTGGGTAGGAAGCGTGTAGCCATTTGAAAATCTGTCACAGGCTTGCTGGAGCCAAGGGAAAGTGTCCAGGCACCGGGGCAGTCCCGGCAGGGCAGCAGTCAGTGAAGCTGGAACCGTGGGGGTTGGAAAGGGAGTGGCAAACAAAGGTAAGGCTGGAATTGCAGATCAAGTCACCACAGGGAAAATCTTTACTGCCTTTGTAGCATGTATCATGTCACAAATATAGAAGAGCTAAAACTTCCGGGTTTTTGTTTTAATGAGTCAATGTTTTTCGTTTGAGAAATTTCATCAAGGCATGGGAACTTAATCTGCTCAATCTGAGTAATCTCTGCCACACTGGCTCACCTGAGTTCAGTCCTCTCTTATTTTTTATCTTGGCCACTGTTGCCAGAGAGGCATGGGACATGTGCACTGGACCTGAGCTAATTTCTGTCCCAGCTGGTTTCTGTCTGTGTGAACCCGGACCCACTTTGTCCTAGATCATCAATTCAAGCTGTTGCAGCTGTGTTGTCCCTGGTTGCAGCGCTTCTTGGGATCCTGTTCTACTTCAGCTTCAGGGACAACTTCCTCCTTGACAGCTTCCTCTGGGGGTGCAGGGGAACCACAAGAGATCTGAGGTCAGCTTAGTTCTCTGTTCACCTACTGCACTATACTTCTGTGCCAGGTCAGCTGCACGCTATGTGGGAAATGTGAAAGTTGTCAGAATCTAAATGGAATCACAGCTTGCCATGGTGGCCCATGTACCTATAATCCCAGCATTATGGGAGCACTGCCACTTTGTTGAGGGTCCTTTTGCTCAATTCAGATGGAAATCATGAAGCAGCAAAGTGCAGGTCTACCAGCAGTCTTGACACTACTGAACACCACTGGATAATGCTGGATGCCGGGTGCTAATTTTTCTGTCTCTGTCTGTCACTACCTCTGTCACTGATTTTTGTTGGCTGCTGGTTGCTAGAGATCTTCCAGACTTATAGCCCTAATATTTGTTGCTCTTTATTTTAATGAGACCATTCTTTCCACACTACTCAGTAGATTTATAGGACCTCGCAAACCCACACTACTCAAGAGCTAAATCACAAGCAGATTTACAGGCCCCATGTGGCAGTACAAGGGGCATTGGTACGCAAGAGGGAGTCCCCTTAGAGTAACCCAAGAAGTGTGAAGGGAGTGCTGCTTATAAAGCAGCTTAAGGCCTGCAGCTGGTCCAAGTGTAGGTCTGTCATTCATTCAAATTCAGCCCTTTGGTCCAAGTGTAGCCCTGTGATTGGTCCAAGCAGTGTAGTCCAAGATAGCCCAGCTGTCACGGCAGGCACGAGCTGGTTGACTGCTGTCTCCTCTCCGTGAAAGATGGTGGGGAGGAACTGGGGAATCTTCAAAGGGCCTAGCAAGGTGGCAGGGCATGCCAAACATTGCCAACCCGCACCCACCTCTGCCTGGCACAGGAGGAAAAGAAGAGTTAGATGCTCTTCCCCTGTCTTAGGAGAATCACAAGTTCAAGTCCCATCTGGGCAATTTAGTGACTTAGCATGACCCTGTCTCAAATTTAAAAAGGCTGGTGATACAGGGCTGGCACCATACCTAGGCACACACACATACATAACCAACCCAAAAGGAGTCATGTGTGTTAGCCCTACCAAAAAAAGAGTATCTGAAGCCAGCAGGTTATTGCCATGTGAGGTGCAGTTTGTGGAAGGATAGTACTGTGGGCAATGAGAGAATTTATCAACAGTCAAGGAGTATAGAAAAACTAGGCATCTTTTGATACAAGACAGCAGGAGTTGAGTTCAAGAGAAGACCACACCATTAAAGTGAGAAGTTGTAGTTAAAAGGGATTGACTATAGAGAACCCTTTCCCGTCCTTGTCGCAGTCCAGGAAGGTTAATAATTGTAATCCCAAGGAGTTGTTGGAATTCTAGTGAGCTAATTCCAATTTACCACTTGCAGTACAATGCAAAGCTAGAATAAAGACACTGAGACATATATACAGTTATAGGGAGCCAAGAGATCCTAAATCCAACCAAGCCTCAACCCAGAGCCCTTCCCAGGTTTTATTAATTCTCCATAAGGGAATGGCTCGGGGAGGAGTGACAGTGAGAGTGGCAGGAAATACTGGGTAGGAGGTCTGAGATCACCTCTGTGATATGCAGAAGGCAAGAAATGCAGAGAGAGAAACCTGCACAACATAACTGAGGTAGTTTCTAATAATTTGGGATTGGTGCTTTACTTCTGATGTACAATCCTTTTTGCCCTGGGAAGTCATAGCCTCTTTCTTGAGGCTCAGTCCCAGCTGACAGCGTGGAGCATGGCTCTCCATCCCACCTGGCTCAACCACATATTTGGGGAGTCACTGGGTGGGGTAACACTGACCTGTGGCTTTACTTCAGAAGTTACACGTCAGCTTCTCAGCTAACCCAATTTACATTGCTTAAAGCCAAATGAAGCAACAAAGAAATAGTCTCGACAGCTCTGTGCATATCAGTACATGGAGATAGGACCAAGTTTATCCAAAATGGAGATAGTTGCTCTTCTTTTCAAGGAGAGTCAAGGAGAGTTGTCTGGGTGGTTCCCCACAATCGAAGATGTGAAAAATCTCAGTAAATGTCATTATTTTAGAGATGCATTTTCCAGGATAGCCTGGGTCTGGTTCATCAAGGTAAACCTGTATTGTAACTGTAGTTGTCCATCACCATTGCAAACTGGAAGAGTCATTTCCTTCAGCCTTACAGATGGGCCCCTCTCCCTGGGGGAAAGATTACCTCATGCTGTTTCGGGTAGGTATTAGTGGTATTAGTACATGTTCTTATCACTTCTCATGTGATTGCGCAGGTTGCTAGTGAGGGTTTAATCCTTTCATTGCCAATGAATAATCACCACCTCATGGAGGAAAGGTTCTTACACGTGACCGCCTGATAATAACAATAACCAAAGACTGCCAGAGTGGGGAGCTCATTGCAAACGCTAATGAAGAAAACTTTGTCATTGTTTTTTTTTTTTCTTTTACTTTTCTCCCCGTACACCCCAGCGTTAGGAATTAAACCTACGGCCTCACGTACACTAGGAAAGTGCTCTACTACACTGGCCTATACTCCCAGCCCCACAAAAACACTTCCATAAGGACAACTGCTCAGCAGCCCTGTTGACCCTGGACTGATACCAGCCTTATTCTTAGTCACCATGACCAAGGGGTACTGTTTCCAAATAGCCAATGTGATTCTTATTTTTATTTTTAAAGACTCCCCTCACCTCAGACTCTGTGAATGTGTCCAGTTTACCGTGGCACCCGTGTCCTCACTGCCGTGCTCTATGGCTCCCGCTGTAAGGCTACTTCAGAATAAATGTCAGTACTCTCTGGAGAGCCTCTCCCGGATCGCTTTTTCTACTTAGGTTTTCAATGTACAGAGACATTTACAAGGCTGCTGAGAGCTCCACACTGGAAATGACTATCGCCCCCCCCCCCACTCTGGGATTCCCAAACCCCACTGACATCTCTGTCACGATCACCCCTCCTTCACCCCTTTCTCTACGAAGGCACAGGACCCCGTCTTCATCCATTTTCTGTTGCTATAGCTGAGAGACCCAGAGCAGATAACTTACAAAGAATAGTTTTACAAGCCAGGCATGGCGGTACACACCTATATTCCTAGCTCTCTGGCAGGATAAGGCAAGAGGGTAGTGAGCTAAGTCCAGCCTGGGCAACTTAGTGACTTAGTCTCAAAATACAAAATTTAAAAGTGGGGCAGTTGTTGGGTATGTGGTTCAGTACGAAGGCCTTGGGTTCGATCCCTAGTATGGGGGAGGGGATAGAGGATTAGCTAGCTCCTGGTGGGCAGGCTGAGGAGTCCAAGATCATGACCCCGGCGTCTGCTGCGTCATAGCATGGTGGAGCACACCGCATGGCCAGCCCGCAAGCTTGCCAGAGAGAGCGAGCTTTTAAAGCAAAGCTGCTCCCGCAGTAACCCCTGCACCCACTCACCCACGAGTGGATTAAACCATTTATGGGGGCAGAACCCTCACAACCCCATCACCTCTCAAAGGCCCCCATGGGTGATCGAAGTTCAACACAAGTTTCAGAGGGGACAAATCACATTCAAAACAGAACACGCTCCTACCTAGGACCTAATTGGACAAGTGACTCCAGGGCCTGAGAGTGTGAATCTGACTGTGCCCCCCTAAAGATTATGTGCATGCCAAGAGCACCTCCTCTTTTAAAACTCAAAAAGGAAAGTTGGACTTTCCTGAGTCATTCCCTTCCTGAGGCAGTGCCTAGAACACCCTGGCTGCCTGGGCTGAGAAAGTTTTATAGGACAAAGGTGAATTTGTCATACATTAAAAAAAAAAACACACACACACACAAGTGTGTGGCAAACAATCCCAACCTGTGTGGCAGTCACAGAGAAGCACCAGCTGGACCCCTCAGACAGGGCAGCGGCCCAGCCCTGAGAAGTGAGCTTGTCTGACAGCTTCCACATGTAGGCTCTGGAGTCGCCTTTCTCATTTGTGGTACTGGAGATTGAACACAAGGCCTTGGTACTGAGCTACATCCCAGCCGCAGCCCACACCCCACACACATTTTTTTTTTTGATGGACTCAGATTTGCAATCTTCTTGCTTCAGCCTCCCGAAGTGCTGGGATTATAGGCATGTACAACTGTGCCTGGCTTCTTCTTAAACAGTTTTTAAATTGTAGTAATATATATGTAGCATTTACCATTAGTGGCATTTAGTAGACCTACGTTATTATGCAGCCATCACCTCTGTCTATTTGCAGGGCATTTTCTTTACCCCAAAAGGAAACCCATTAAGCAACTGTTCACTACAAACTGCTCATCTGCATCATGACTATGAATTTACCTGCTCTGGTTTTGCAGGTGGCAGTTTTGTTTTTCGAGATGGGGTCTTGCTATGTGGACCAGGCTGGTCTTGAACTCAAAATCTTCCTGCCTTAGACTCCTTCAGTCCTGGGCATACAGACACGTACCGCCACGCCTGGTCAGTCTGCTTCGGATATTTCATGTAAGTAAAGTAATGTGAGATGTGGATTTTTGTTTTTGACTTCTCTTACTTAGTATAAAGTCTTCAAAGTTCATTCATGTTGTGGCATGTATTTGTACTTTATTCTTTCATGGACCAATAATATTCGCTGGTATGGATATACCACATTTTGCTTATCTGCTACCAGTGGATGAGTGTTTGGGTGTTTCCGTCTTTGGCTATTGTGTTGTGCTGCTATGTACCTGTTCTTTGGGGAGGGGGCAGTTGTTGGGAGCCGATGAAGCTGAATATGTGTGCAGGGCTGCGGCATGGCTGGGGCATGGCTGAACTGAGACCAAGGAGATATCTCAAGGGACAAGATAGGCCACAGATGAAGACACCTGGCTCCAACGCCGATTAAGAGGATAGAGACTGTGGCTGCAGGCATTTCACTCCTGTAGTGGGATTCACCTGGAGACTTTCTCCTAAAGTAGCATAGTCTGTTGCTTGGAGGGGTCCTTGAACCCCTCCCAAGGTCCTGCTCAGGTTTCCTGTGTTTTCCACTCTAATCTCTTCCTTGTTTGAATACTAAATAAATACCAGCTTCCCAGAGACATTCCCTATCTTAGCCCACAGAGTCTCGAACTCTGCTGAGGGTTTTGATCCTTCTGGAGCCCTAAAATCATACCACTTGTCTCATTTATTTAAGCCTTCACCATACACTGGTTTGGGAGATTGGGGTCTAGGTCAGGTCCCTGACGGGCTGTTATCAATTCTACGGGCATATTAAACTAGCAATGGAATGTTGAGTCAGATGGTAATTCCAGTTTTCTAATTCAGGAACTACCATATTGTCCCTAGCTCTTGAGACAAAGCTAGCATATGACCTGACTAGGTCAAAATCCTTTGTTATTTGACTGTCCTGTTATACGTGATCTGTTGGTGCTCTACTTAGGATTTTCATGTTGATATCCATGTAAGACTGTCTTTGTTATGTTTTGCTAAAAGGATTAATCAGCTTTATATGTTGATTTGCTTTCATCTTCTGTCCTAGCAAGCATTATATACTATAGAAATGATATATATACCCAGAGTTTAAAACACATAAAGCTAATAAAAGACTTTTATGAGGGGCTGGCAGCATTGTGAGACCCTGGGTTTGATCCCCAGCACTGAAAAAAAATAGACCTTCATATAGGTCAGGGATGACACCAATAATCCCAGCATTTAGGGAATCCAAGGCACAGGAACTTTGAGTTCAAAGTCAGTTGAGGGTACTTAGTGAGACCCTGTCTCAAAAAAACAAAATGGGATGGGAGGTAGGGATATAGCTCAGTGGTAGTGCACTTGCCTAACATTATGCTGTGGCTAAATGCCACTAATGGTAAATGTTATGTGTATTTTACTACAATTTAAAAACCAAGAAAAAACTAGGCAAGGTTGTACATGTCTATATCCCAGCATTCTTGTAGGCTGAAGCAAGAATATTGCAAATTTGAATCCAGCCTGGGTAACTGACTGATTTAAGGAGAATTGTCTCAAGAAAAATAAAATTCTGTGGTTCCCCGGGACCACAGAGAAGCAAACTTTCAATATCATTTCTCTTTAGCACAAGGGATTAAACTCAGGAGTAATGCACCACTCAGCTCATTCCTGCCCTTTTTTTTTGGTACTGGGGATTGAACTCATGACCTTGTACTTGCCAGGCAGGCACTTCCACTGCTGAACTAAATCCTCAGCCATTCCCTAGCCTTTTTTAATTTATTCTGTTTTGAGAAAAGATCTTGCTAAGTTGCCCAGGCTGTGCTCAAACTTTCCATTCTCTTGCCTCAGCCTCTTTCAATGCTGAGTTAAAAGCACCGGCCTCAATATCATTTTTAGCTTTTTTGTTATTGCTGTTACTGGGGATTGTAACTTCAGGATCTTTGCACTGAATTACTTTCCTAATTCTTTTTTTACTGTTTATTTTGGCACTGGGTTTTCTAAGTCACTAATTTACTCAGGCTGAGCTTGAACTTGCAATCCTCCTGGCCTCCCAGAGTGCTGGGATTACACATATGTCCACCACACCTGGCTTTTATGCCTCTTCTTCTTTTTTGTATCAGGAATTGAACTCAGGACCTTGTAATTTCCAGGCAAGCACTGTGCCACTGAGCTATATCCTTGGCCCCTTTTGCCTCTTCTTAAAAGAACATATGCACTAGTTTTACATCACTGTAGCAAAATACCTGAGATAATCAGATTAAAAAGAGGAAAGGTTTATTTCGTCTCACAGTTTTATAGGTTTCAGCCCATGGCTTGTTGGCCTTGACCTGTCTGTGGTGAGGCAGTACATCATGGCAAAAAAGTAGAGCAAAGTAAGCAAACTGAGAGGAAGAGGCAGGGTCCAAATACCCCTCAACAGCACAGCCCCCATGAAAAGAAGACCCTTTCACTAGGCCTTTCCTCTAATAGCTTCCACTAGCACCATGCTCAACTTCTGTTGAGATCTATCCTCATAGGTCTTCTGCTCATGGTCTTATGCCTATTTGGTTAGAATAAGCATAAGTAATCTTCTCTGTGGCTGTCTATGGTTCAGAGAGTCCAGGGAGTATCATCAGAAATGTGAACTGCAGATGGTGTGCAAATGCATTGCCTTCAGTAGAAATGGATCTTAGACCTTGGCATGTGGTTGACCTCATTATGCATTGATTAGACACAGCAACTGTCTGACAGAGCATGGATATATCTCAGTTCAGGAACAATGAATTCACAGAAGGAACCTATCATTGTTACGTGTGTGTTGTTATGCAGTGTGCGGATCAAGGTTAAATGAACAGTTGTAGGGCACTGGGTGTTATATTAGAGACAAACTTGGGTTGCAGTTTGCAGACACAAAATAGTAAAACTCTCTACGCCTCAGAAAGCACTGCGGTATAATGATACTGGGCGCATCAGTAATTGCAGTTGTCTGGGAAGCTGAGGTAGGAGGATCACAAGTTCAAAGCCAGCCTAAGTAACTTAGTGAGCCCTTGTTTAAAATACAGTTTACTTTAGCCAGGCATAGTGCTACATGCTTTTAATTGCAGTGCCCAGGAGGCCGAGGCAAGAGGATCGCCATGAGTTTGAGGCCAGCCTGGGTTATATACCTAAGTTCAAGGTCAATTTGAACTACATAGTGAAACTCTGTGTCAAATATATATATATATATATATATATATATATATATATATATATATATATATTAGTATGAGGTATATACTTCAGTGATAGAGCTTCTGGCTAGCATGTGCACAGTCCTGGGTTCAATACTCAGTACTGGGTAAGGTAGGGCATGGGGCCCTATAATGAGCATCATTTTTCTCAGTTGGAAATTTTTTTTCCTCTTTTTTTTCAGTTGGAAATCTTTATTTTGGAGACTATGATTGATTAGACTACTCCCAGCCAGCTTTTATTAGTGCATGTTGGTTATACAGATTAATGGGTTTCATTCTGGCAGATTTGTATGTACTTATAACATACAAATCACTTCTCCTTCCATTACCCCACTCATGTTTCTAATTTCTCATGTTTGTTTTCAGGGGAGTTAAAAGTGTATAATGTATTTTGGTCATAATCATACTCTCTGTTACCCACCCTTATACCTCCTCTTCCTCTCCCTTCTCTCTTTCCACTGTCTAATAATAGTACCTCTTCTACTTTCTTGTCATCTTATTTAGATTCCACATATTAGGGAAAACATGTAATATTTACCTTTCTGGGTCTGGCTTATTTTGCTAAATATGATAATATCCAAATCCTGCAGATGACAAAATTTTGTCCTTTATGACTGAATAATACTTCATTGTGTATTTTTTTTATTCATTCATCTGTTGCTGGGCACCTAAGCTGGTTCCTTATCTTGGCTATTGTATATCATGTAAGAATAAACATGATTATACATTTATCCTAATAGTATGCTGACTTTGATGCCTCTGGGTATACACCAAGGAGTGGCATAGTTGGGTCAAATGTAGCTCTATTTTTAGTTTTTCTGAGGAGATTTCATACTGATTTCCATAGCAGCTGTACTAATTTACATTCCACCAGCAGTGTAAAATTGTTCCTTCCCCTCAAATCCTTGCCAACATTTTTTTTTTTTTGCTGTTGTTTATGATGGTCTTTCTGACTGTGACTGTGGTGAGATGGAATAGCAGTACATATTTGGTTCTCATTTCCCTGGTTAGACTCTTTAACTACTGATTATTTTTCTTCTAAGAAGCCTGGTTTTGGAGCAGAGAATATTTATGTTTGATAGCAATTCTTAATTTCTCACCTTCCTATGCTCTTTACACTAAAGACTAAGGAAATCCAGTAGCAATGGTCTGTATTGGCTCATTGTCTTGAGAACTACTAACCTCGCTTTGAAGTTAATGTCCCATAAAACTTACATATAAATAACTTTTTTTTGTTTTCTTTTGTTTTTTGTACCAGAGATCAAATTCATGACCTTGCACTTGCCAGGCAGGCACTTCACCGCTGCGCTATATCCCCAGCCTACATATAAATAACTTTAATGGAATCTTGTTTCTTTTTCATACAAACTTTGAAAATTGATATCACTTTAAAAAATATATATTTTTTGAAATATATTATCTTGCTCATTTTTCATCTCCTTTGTAGTCCAGACTAGTTTTGAACTCATTATGTAGCCCAACCTGGTCTCAAACTCATGACAATATTCCTGCCTGAGCCGATCCAGTGCTGGTATG
>PVJX010034969.1:0-18560 GCA_004027295.1 Dolichotis patagonum | reverse complement strand
TGGGGAGCTGGAGCAGTGTGACCCAGAGTGAAACAACACTGCAGAGACAGCCTAGAGGCCCATGGACCACCCTAGCTAGAGCCAGGATGAAGGTGTCGGTCTGTGTTGTCCCTAGCCCCACGCATTGCAGAAAAGACCAGCAAGGGGGCAGAGAGAATGCCACAGCAGGGGAGAGGGCACCTGAACACCAGCTCTACCTCTTCCTGGCTGTGTGAGCTTTGGCAGGTGGCTTGTCATCTCTGAATCTGCCTCTGAATGCCAGGAAGGCTGCCAGCCTCTGAAAGTGGCCAATGAGGCTCAGGGAGACACTTGGGGATGCGGAACCAGCCCAGATCCTTGGGAGAGGGCAGACCGTCTCCTGTGGGACGGCAGGCTGAGAGGCTGACCCTCTCCCAAAGGCCCCCTTGGCCAACATCAGCACCACCCTGTCAGCCAGGGCCCGGGAAACAACAGCAAGCACCATGGGGCCACCAGGCCTGGGTTCCTGCGGCCTCCCGGGAGCCTGGGGCAGGGAGGACCTGAGGAGCAGCAAGCCCAGCCCTCCGCCCCTAATCTGGACTGCAGGCTGCCCGGCTCTGGAGAACCAAGCTCCCTGACAGCACAGCACCAGAAGACCCTGGAAAGTGCATCTTCCGATCTGGCCCGAGGCCTGCTGGCTCCAGCTGGGAGGCCTAAGCCTCCCTCTCGGCCCAGTCCCAGCCCAGAGCCCAGCTTTGGCTCATCCCTGATCATCCAGACTTGGTCCTCACACTCTCCAAAGGAAAACCCTACCCCTGTCCCCAAAGAGCGATTTCTCAGCAGGACCAAGAAAGGCACAGGAAAAAGCAAAAGCCAAGGCGGGTGAATAAAAGAAACACTCCACTCCCCAATGATTTCCTTTACTTTATTACTTCATATTACTAATTCCAAAATAACCTTGAGGCCCCAATTTAAAGGAGAAGAAACTGAGGCTCAGAAAGGTTGCACTAGTTGCTGCACTAGTTGGCGCTGGGGTTCCTGCCCTTTGCTTCAAGCTGCACCCTCAGACTCGCTGGGCCCCAGACACAGCACCAAAGCCTAAGGGAAGCCAGGGGTGGGAAGAAGACAGGCTCCAGCGGTTCAGGCAATGGGTGCTGGGGAACACTTTCCACCTGGTAAAAAGAACAAAGCCAGCATAGGTGTTCCTGGCCCTCTGCCCTCAGCAACCAGGTAGGAAAGAGCTTAGAACTCTGTAAACACCCCCCACCAGCCCCACAGCTGGGCCCTCAGCCACGGCTGCTCAGACTCCCCCTGTAATCACAGCTTCCTGTTTGGCTCTCAGGCGGAGCCTGGTGGGGGGGAGGGGACTGGCTGCCCCTCTGGCCAGGGCCTGCTCGGGAAGGAGGGGGCCGGAAGTGAAGGCCACTGGGCCATTTGGGAAGCTGTGAGCCAAGGAAGAGTGGGGGGTGGGGGCTCAGTCAAAATATGTTTACGGGGAGCCAGACTGATGTTCCCAGGATGGGGCGAAATGCTGCGAGGGACAGAAGTTTGAAGAGCCTGGCAAGACAAGCAAGGTGGTCCAGGAGCAGCCCAGACTGCTCCCACCCCGGTGGGGTCTGCAAGGGATTGGGGAGCAATGGGACGGCCCTCAGGAAGCTCTGAGCTCTGGCCTCCCCGCCCCCAGACGAAATCACTGGGCTCCTCGGAGCTGGGCTGAAGCCCAGAGCCACAGCCCCTATGTCCCAGCCAGACATAGTGGTGGCAGGGCCAGCGCACTTGGACCACAGGCCAGCCCCCTGCAGCCCCCTGGCGCCTCCCAGCCCACACTGCCCAGCCCATGGCACACGCCCTGGACCCCAAGGCCCCTGCCAGCCTCACTGTCCCTACACACCCTCATGCCCACAACCCTGGCTTCCTTCCTGCACCCTCCCTCCATTCCTTCATTCATTCACCAGGTGAATCATTTCATCCCCAGTCAGGTCCCAGGAGGTCCTGGGGCTCTGGGAACGTGCATCCCAGGAAGCTCCTGGTCTATCAAGAAAGCACTGCCACCACTCCTGCCGCTGGGGGCTCTGGCCACATCAGCCCCGGCCAGCCTCACTCACTGCAGGGCTGGAGAAGCTGAAGTGCAGTGGGGGTCAGCACTGGGGAGGGCACAGGCCAGGCCTGGTCACCTCAGCAGGGTGAGCACCAGTGCAGGTGGCACCAAGGGAATGGTGGCTTCTTAGACCCTTGTCATCCCGAGATTTCAGACATCTCCCCTCTCCTGTGCTGCCCACAGACTTCGAGAGCCCCCTGCGCACACACACACACACACACACACACACACACACACACACAGGCTCTGGTCCTCGGGTCTTCATGGTTTACAGAGCTCCTCCGGCCCCTTCCCATGCCCTCAGACTGGCTCTTCTTCAGACAGCAGAGCATATCCCCTCCCCCATGGCAAGTCCATGACTAAATGAGAGTTAAAGGGGAAAAAGATACGGCACCCCCCTGGGAAGACAGACACCAAACAATAGCAAATATGGACATAATTGGGGGGTATCGAGGCCCCAGAGAGGTGGTGAAGTACATTGATAAGATCACACAGCAAGGAACCATAGACTTAAGACCCTCCTACTGGCCTGCCAGGCCCTGGCTTGACTCAGCTGTACTACTTTGTGGCTGTGTGACTCTGAACAAGTCACTCAACTTCTCTGTGCTCCAGTTTCCTCTGTAAAACAGACGCTCAGTTAAGTCCTACTTCATTACTGAACACAGGAGTGCGAGCGTGGGGCAGTAGCTGCTATTGGGACTATTAAGCCCTCAGAGAAGTGGAACAGCCTCCAAATCTCACCCCCAGCCCCTGCCAGGCTGGGATGGAGACTTCACAGTCCCCAGCCCCCAGCGGGCTCCTGCCTGCTCCAGCCTTGGGGCCCTGCTGCCCCCACACAGCCCTCAGGGTGTCCCCAACAGGGCAGAGACAGGAGGCAGGCCTGAGCTTCTCCCCCTCACTCATGCCTCTGCTCACCCAGGGTCCCCCAAGGAACACCCAAGGGTGCCACATCCCCAGGGTGTTATGCCCCAATCCAGGCGGGAGCCATCTGTCTTATGAACACCACACTGCAGTTTTCTCGCCACCAACAGGGGGCCCGAGAACCACACTGAGTCCCCAGAGAGCAGCAGGCTCCCCCGTCTGAATCCCAGTTCTGCCATGAGGACACTGTCACTTTCCTGCAAGTCAAGTATGAGTCCCTGGTTGACAGGGAGGAGGGCTGAGGGCTGCAGCAGCCTACCTTGCTTCCTGGCACGTGGTGACCACTTTCATTGCCCAGTGCAAAGCCTCCTGCTCCAGGAAGCCTTCCCCAGCCCTGCAGGCTCCTCCTCGGACAGGCTCTGTCGCCAGGGGCTCAGGCTCCTCTAGGGGCTGGTTTCCCCCTCACACCCCCCCGCAGCAGGCACCGTGCCTGGCCCTGTTCTGATGAGGAGCCTGAGACACAGCGAGAAGACACCCTGCCCTAACCACGCAGCAGTCACCCGTCCCTGGGAGCAAAGAGGCTGCACACTCCTCTGAGGTCCCTGCAGGGTCCCCTAGCTGCTGGGAGAGGATTCTACTCACCCTAACGCCTGGCCTGGCACACCCTAGGGGTCTGCACTTTTTACTTTTAGTGAGGACCCATGGCTCAGAGTTAGTCACAGTAGCCTGGAGCAGCAAACTCAGGGGGTCCTGGACGCCTGAAAGAGGGAGGCTGGGCAGGCATGGGAACCTGCCTCCCACTGCCCACCTCTGCCCCTTCCCAACCACAGCTGGCAGCTCAGTGAGAGAACAAGACAGCAACACTGGCTGAGCGTTTAGCGTTTGTCAGGCACTGTGCTAAAAGCTTTCCCCTTTCACTCTACCTACCCCACTTGCTATAGGTGGAAATTAAAGGAGAGGCATTAAATAGCTTTCACAAGGTCACATGACCACAAATTAGTGGTCTCCAGTCACTGAAAGCATTCAAATAAGTGGCACCTTAGGGTCTCTTCCAAATCCTGACTCTTTCTTTCCTCTTTCCTCTTTTCTTTTTCTTTTTGAGACAGGATCTCACTATGCAGTTCAAGCTGGCCTTAAGCTCACTTTGTAGGCCAGGCTGTTCTCAAACTCATAAGGATCCTCCTGCCTCAGCCTCCCAAGTGCTGGGAATATAGGTGTGCACCACCATGCCTGGCCCAAATCTAGACTTTTAAAAGAATATGTTTCAAAAGTTAAAATTTCTAGGATCCTCTCCACTCCAAGCCATTTTGGTCAATGACATATATAGCAGCTGAGGTGGCCCTGAAGGCAGATGTCCCTTAGGAAGCCACCCAGTCTCTCAGGAGACAGAATTCCTCAAGGAGACGCCAGGAGAGATGGACACACGTACACTCACACACATACACACACACACACACACACACACACACGCACACACACACACATGCACACTCCTACCACGAGCCTATCCAAAGCATGAATGAGACCTGCTATCCCCCCAGCCCCACCTTCTCAGGCAGGTGGACAGACCCAGGGTCATCCTGCCCTTCCCTGCCCTGAGCCAGACCACTCATCTCATATGTGCTTAGAGGACCCACCGCAGAGGCCACTCCTGGAGTACCTGGCTGGGTGCCAGTGTGACCTTGGTCCCTGTGCACTCAGCAGGCGTCACCCTCTCCTCTGCTGGCAACCAGCCCCACTCATCAACCCTCTGCCTCCCAGGCCACAGGCGCACAGAGGGCTGCTGTCCTCCCTCACAGCCCTGAGCCCTGGGAAGATGGGCAGCCTGAAGAGAGCGACAGTGCCCCACCCCTGCAGCCTCTCCTCTCCCTGAAGCCCAGCCCCTTCCCCGGGTGGGGGATTACTTGAGCTGCCGCCCAGCACTGGGTCTGAGCCTTGCCTCCTCCCCAGCTTCAGGGCCACCCTGTCCTGCTGAGGCCCCTGTGCACCAGGCCCTTAAAAGTTCTGTTTGATTCTGTCCACTGCCTCATGGCAGGGGGGTAATTACTGGCCTTGCTTCACGGACAGGGGACAGTGATTCAGCACAGGCAGTGACTTGCCCAGGGCCGCGCAGCTCCGATGCCCACAGGTCCTCCAAGGTCCAAGCATTTTATGCTGAGCCGGTTTTCCTGCACTCCTCCACCCAGCGTTCCCTGCCTGTCTCCTGTAATCTGCTCCCTCAGAGGAGGCTGTCACTAACCCCACTTCACAGAGAGGGATCCCAGGCTCAGAGAAGTGGCACCACGTGCCCGAGATCATACCAAGAATGGGCAGTGATAGCCAGTGATTTGAACACAAGACTGTGATTCCCAAGTCTTTGGCTTGAAGAATTTCCAGAAAGCACTGAGCAAGTGAGCCCTGCTGCTAGAATGGGTGGGGTCTCTATCCCTCCCAGGGACCCCTTTTCCTCACGACCACCAGGCTCCTGACACCCACACCCCTAGCTGATGGTCCCCAGACCATGAGGCTGATTGGGAACCTGTCGGTCCATGAAGTATCCTTGGAGCCTGCCTGTCCTCCTGGCCACGCGGGCTCTAAGAGGAAAGGGACAGGCAGGGGCAGCATGGGCACCTGGCAAAGCCTGACAGGCCCAGCTCTTTTTCAGCCGGAGGATGGGGAAACAGCACTACTCCTAGAACCAGCTGAGGAGGCTGGTCTTAAAAAGCCCAGCCCAGCCATGCCAGGCTCTGGTCAGGTGCCCACAAGGAACTCACTGGGACCTGGGTCCCTCACCGTGGGGTCATGGTTCCTCCAGCCTCTTCCTCCCATTCCCCTGATGGAACTGGAGCAAAGCTCAACCCCACAGCTGCTATGGTCACTCAAAGGGACATTCAGGGTCACCTCGTACACACCGCCTCTACCTGCACACATGTGACCGCCTCCAAGGTCCCTACGCCGTGTCCAGGTTAACTGTGCATTGCACACACATTTCCAGAAGTCCAGCACATGCCCACCAGAGGTCTTTCCACTCACACCCCACGCCCCTGCAGGCACACGTGGCCATGGCCACGGTGGCCCACCCAGGCACTGGTACACGACATGCACGATGCATCTCCTTAACCCAACTACCCGGGGTGGGGGTGGAGGGATGGTGGCACCCACACATTCGGTGGGCAAACCTTCACACCCCACAACCCCCCACGTCCAGGCCCTCACTGAAGTGGGAGCACACACACAGGGTCACCCTCACTCTCCTCTCAGGTCACCTTCACTAAACCACCCTCTGCCTCCCTATTCAGAGCCCCCACTGCCCCGCGTGTGGCGTGGGGGGAAGCCATCCTGGCAGAAACCAGGCGCACACCCTTCCCAAGCAGGGTCCTCGGCCGCGACGCCTCGCGAGTGGACCGGTGTGGGCACACCCACGAGGTAGCAGCCCCCAACACACCCAGCCTGTGGGCACCAGCGCCCCCCAGCCGCGTGTCAGCTCGGTCCCCGCACCCCTAGGGCCAGGTAGGGCCCCCCGCCGCCCCCGGGGAGCCTCTGCACGGGGCCGCGGGGCCGGAGGGCGGCGCTCGCTACCTGTACCCCACGTCCTTCCTCATGGGGAGGGGTCCCAAAGGGAAGGGTCGACGAGCCCTTCAAAGGCGCCCGGCGGCGGGGTGGCCAGCACGGGGGGCGGGGTGGGCTCCCGAGGGGCGGATGGAGGTCCCGGCGGGGCGAGGCAGTATCGGGGAGGGGGCGGCCGGGACTGCAGGCCGGGGTCCCGGGGGACGGGGGTCCCCGCCGCACTCACCCCCGCGGCGCGCCCGGCCAGCAGCAGCAGCAGCAGCGGCGGCAGCAGCAGCCCGCGGGCCCCAGGCGCGGCCGCGGTCGCGGCTCCGGCTCCTGCCCCGTGGGCGGCCCCGGCGCGGTGCGGCGGCCCCGGCTTCATGGCGGCGGCGGCCGGGCCTTTGTTCCCAGGAGGGCGGCTGCTCGGCGGCGGTGGGCGACGCGCGGCGCGGTTCGGTTCGGCTCGGCTCGGCTGCGCGGCCGGCTCCGCCTCGCTCCGGCTCCGCGTCCACAGCGGCCGCGCCCGCAGGAAGCGTGCGCCGCCGCCGCCGGCCCCAGCGCGAGGGGGCGGGGCCTAGGCGGGGGCGGGGCCTGGGAGGCGCTAGCCCCGCCCCCTCCCCGCCCGGGACCCCCGCCCCGCTGCAGTGAGCGGGGTCCCGCACGCCGCACGCAGCTTCTCGGCCGCCCGGGCGCACGCACAAGGCCCGGGCACCAGCCGGGCCCCGTTCCAGTGCGTCGCACGGGTATCACAGTATCTCCGGAGACAGGCGTCTCCCCCAGGGGCTTCCCTCACCGCCCTCACGCCCCCAGCCGGCCTGCAGAGTGGACCCGACGTCATCTCAAGACCCCTTTCCAGGCTCCAGGACGTGGAAGGGCTGCTGGCCTCGGGCTAGGCCTGCTCCTCTCGTGGCCTCAGTTTCCCCAGGCAGCATGGAGTAGACTCTGATGCCATGGGTCTGCAGATGACTCGGTGGCAGATCTGAAGTATGCTTGCTTCCCCAGGCCAGCACCCCCAGAGTTCTCTGAGACTCAGATTCCCCAGATGGAGTGGAGGCCACCCACTCCGGGTCTCTGGTGGCAGCTCCCCGCCCCAGCGTCTGATTACCCAGCCATCCCTCTGCTTCTTCCTCCACCAGACACACATTGCATTGTGCCTACTTATTGGCAGCCCCCACTGGCGCCTAAGCTCCAGGAGGGCTGGGCTGGAACAACTGCAGTTAATCCCCAGGAGCCCCAAGAGCCCCTATGTCCCTAGCACTGGCCCATCCTGGCAGTGGGTGCTCCATACAAATTTGCGGAGCCAGTGATGTTTCTTATCGCCCTCAACTCATCCACACCCAGGGGCTTGGGAGTAGATGGGGAGGAGTAAGTATTTATTACACCCAGCCATCGGCTCAGAGCTTTCCTCAGTCACCTCACCATCCTCTCAGAAACCGATGGTGTTGCTGTTGCCAATGCCTACACTTCTTTGCTAAAGAAACTGAGGTCAGTACAGAAAAGGTTTCTTGTTGATGATGGCGAGCTAAATGTCTGTCCTTGCCCACTTTCCTCTGTAGCTCCTGTGACCCTGCAGCCTACTAAGAAGAGGGGAGCCAGGCCCGGAGGGACAGCCATGGTCTGCAGGTATCAGGGGAGCCTGATTTGGCCTGCAGGGCCCTTGGGAGAAGGTGACAAAGGTCAGCTTAGCCTAAGATGGAGCTGTGTTGAAGGGGCTCCCTGAGAAGGAGAATCCAGCCCTGAAGCCCATGTAAGGCCAGCCTCACTGCCCTCTGGCAGGCATCCCGGAGAGAGGCGGGCAGACTTCTCCACTCTGCTATCCAAAAAGCCCTAGCAGCTGAGATCCCAGCCTTTGGAAATCCCATCCCCAAATCTTTTGGAATTTGGACCCACAAGCAGCTTGGAGAGATGGGAGAGAAAAGGATAGTGGAACCAGCTGACAGGGACCTGGTTTTAGTTGAAGTTGCACAGTTTAGAAGCAAAGAGCTCAAGGGCTGGGAATTTGCTCAGACTCTGGGCTGGAAAATTATCTGAGTTCAAATCCCACTGCTGCCATTTATCTGCTGTGTTTCATTAGTGTAATTTTACTTCTCTGAGCCTGTTTCCCACTGTAATATGGAGATAGGATGTGAGCTTGGAACCCAGTGGATTTGACTGAGGTGGCTGGGATGATACTTACAAAGGGAAGGAACCCCATGTGGGAATAAAGTTACCTTTCAGAGAGGCTGAGCAGTGAGGGTTAGGGATTTAGCTCAGTGGTGTAAGCGCCTGCTTGGCAAGCACAAGGTCGTGAGTTCGATCCCCGGTACCAAAAAAAAAAAAAAAAAAAAAAAAAAAGCCAGAGAGGCTGAGCAGAAATAGACTGGTTCTGAGGAGCTAGAGGGACATAGGGTTGGAGTGTGGTTGTAAGAGCCAGATGTCAGGGTGCACAGAAGGACCTTGGAACAGCTGGAATCAGCCCCAGCAGGCAAGGACTATTATAAGGTAGTGAGCACCCTCTCCTGGGAGGTGAGCAAGGCTCAGAGAGCTGTCTAGCAAGGACACTGTAAGGATGCTCTCCATGAGCAAGGTAGGCCGTGAGCAAGGCCCTTCTTTAAAGGTCTCTGGCTTCTCTGAGACTTGGGAAGCAACAGGCCTACTTCCCTGAGGTCCCGGGTCCAGGCCAGGAGCGCCACCTGCTGCTCGTGAGAGACGCTGGTCGCAGCCAGAACAGCCAGTTCTGGAGCAGGAGGGTCTCGTCCACCGCCCCACCTGCTCTGGGTCTCCCTGGGCTTCCGCGATGCGTCCGCTCCGGATCCTCGAGCTCTCGGTGCGCCTGCGCGGTCACCGACGGCGCCTTCCTGTCAGTGGAGCCCGGCTCCAGCCTGCTCCGGGCTCCCTTCACCCCGCCATGGCCACGAGCACAGGCTTCTGGCGCTGCGCTCGCTCCGCCCGCCCTCTTGGCTCTCAGAATGCACCTGCTCCTGCATGTGGCCTTTCACACTCCTTCCGGGTGGGCAGGGTAGGTTCTTCCCTGCTCTGCCCCCACCCCGATCACGCCCACCCCGCACGCTCCAGCGTGCCTTCAGTCTGGCTTGCCCTCCATATGCCCAGTGTCCACATCAGGATCCCCAGGGAACAAAACCTGAAGAGCTCAGAAGTTAGGAGAGGAATTCAAATCTCCAGAGCTGAGAAATAAGAACCAAGCATTCCACCCAGGTGCCCCCGTTGGTGCATATTGTTTGTACAGAACAGTGTGTTTTGTTTTGCCATATCCCTACATGTATAAACATATTTTGATCATTTTCACTCCCTCTCCATTTCCTCCCCCCATCTCCCTCCTCTTAATAGTCTCCTTTCTGCTTTCATGTTACCTCTTTTTTATTTTTTTATTTTTGACCCAGGCTTTTAACAGTTACAACCATAATGCAAGGACTGGAGGTATGCTGGGAAGTGTTTGATGACTGACTTAAAGAGTCACTGAGGGACTCACACACCAACCAGAGGACACACCTCGAAGCCTTGGCTTCCTCCACCCACCCTAGCTTGCCTTCAACCTCCGCCCTTGGCCAGGCCTCCTGGCTTTAACCAGGCAGCAGGGGGATCTGAGGTACCCTCTGGGCACCTCAGGTTGGGCCTGAGACACCTCATGCAGGGTCGTGCACCCTGCCAGCGCAAAGTGGGTGCTCAGCAGCCATCACCCAACTCCATCTGTCCCTAGAGGTTTGGCTACGCTGACCCCAGCATTCCCTTTGTAACAGAGGCAGCGTTGCTTTTACCATGGGCCTGGGGCTGGGGGGCCGGGGTTGCCGGGTGAGGACGGTGAGCTGGTGCTCCCCAGAAAGCCTGAGTGCTGTGCGCCCGCTTGCTGCTTCACCCCCACACTTCAGTCAGGGTGTCTGGGGCTCAGTGAAGTCCGGCAGCTTGCCTGACCACGAGCCACCAAGCCTGGAGCCGAGCAGTACGAGGACAGAGCTGTAGCTTTCCCCACTGTGCTGTGCTGTGCTGTCCCCAAAGGCACAGGGGGACTTCGTGATCCTAACGGCACCTCCAAACACAAGCTCCTTCTTGGCGCAAGGCAACCACAGGTCCCTGCCTCCCCTTGCCCCAAACCCCAACCCCTCATCTTCCCACCACAGCTTCCTTTCTCTTTGAGCTAGAGTCAAGATAGGAGCCAGAATCCAGGTTCACTTCTGGGAAAATCTGGGTGAGAGCAGCCCTAAGAGGCCCATGACCCCCAAAACTCAGGAACCAAAACAGGGTCCTGACAGGAGGGCTCCATATCTGATGGTTCCAGAAGTCCTCTTGAGGGAATGTGGAGAGACACCAAGGCCTCCTAGTGCCTCGGTGAGTGGACATCCCGCCCGGACAGCGGATGCCGGGAAGATCCACAGAGCCGAGGGAGCAGGTCAGTGTACAAGTCTCGTGGGGCCATGCTGGACCTCAGTGCTGAGCGGGGCGAGGTAAGCTCTGTGTGAGCCATCCTGTGTGCTGGGCGCGTCCTTTCAAGAGAATGGGCTAATGACAGCCCAAGGCACATGGCCACCAGGCATGGGGCTAGGGTTTGAACCCGGGCTTCTCCTAGGGCCCAACATTCTGTGAGCTCCAAACATGACTCAAGGCCTCAGAGACAGTGGGGGTAAGAGAGGCAAAATCAAGGAAAATTTGAACTAGGGGCCTCTGAGCCACTGGGCAAGGCCTGGCTGTCCTTGCAGGAGAGGCTATGGAGGCCAGTGACAGGGCTGTGGCTACAGAAGCTCCCATGTCCGGATCAGGTCAGGCCAGGGTCCCAAGAAGGGGTCCTTGAGGGCGGGCAGGGGTCTTTCTCTCCCCATCTCTTCCCCTGGGGCCCCTGCCCTGGGCTTTGCATGTTCTTGGAGCCAGACTCCTCCAGCCTAGACTCTCTAACTGGTCCAAGGTCACAGGACAAGGGAAACTGTGACAACCTGGGCCAGCAACACCCAGTATGAGCAGGGACAGGAGGCAGAGGGGAGAGGACGGTGCTGACACAGCCACCCTGCCACCAACACACCCCCGTTCCTGGGAAGAAACTGCGCATTTTGGAGTCCTTTTCCTGGAAGAGGAAAAAAAAACCTCTCTAAAAATATATCTTCCTTCTCGCCTCATCTTGGGGCTCAAAAGGCCCAGCTGCTGAGCTGAGGGGTGAGGGCACCTCCTGCCCCCCCCAGGCTGTGGCTCCTGGCTGCTTGACCACTCTCTCTAATCACAGCCGTCACTGTGCCATTTAATCCATCTTGGGGCGGGGGATTCTTCTGCAGTTTCAAGGTTCTGGGAGCCCAGTGCTCAAAGCTTACAGCTCTTGAGCTGCATTCCAGGCCTAGTAGATCTGGCCCTGCAGAGCTGGGAGCTGGTGTGTAAAGGCCAGAGGTAGGTGGTGAATAGGAAGCAGAAGGATCCTTCCCTGCTCTGTCCCTCGTCCCACCTCTCTGTCCAAAGGGCAGGGCAGGAGATCTGGCAGCACCTGGAGGGGGGAGTGGAGTCCGCTAACAGGTGATGCCCCCCCGAGCACGAGGGAGGCAAACCAGCGGGCCCAGGATAGTGCCTGGCACAGGGCAAGCCCCATAGCCAAAGCCGGAACTCAGAGACAGAGGCTGAGGCGCCCCTGGGGCTGGAGCTGTGGGAGGGGCAGTGGGGAGTGTCCTGTCGGGCCAGCTAGGGTAGGTCAGGCTCACCCAGGCCCCAGAGGGAAGGCAGGGCTGGCCCCAGACCAGGATGCCATGAGCTGTGGACCTCCCAGGCTGCCAGGACAGTCCTACCACACCTGCCTCGCATTGTGTGTTAGTTATATCCAGCTGCCGAACAAGTACCCAAACACAGGGCTTAACCAACAACGCAGTTTTGTTGTTAGGTAGATTCTCTGGGTCAGGAAGGCGGGAGCAGCCTGAGGCGGGCTCTTTTCTGAGGCTATAGGTGTCTGAGGACTCTGCTTCTGGGCTGGCAGGTTAACCAGTACCTTAACCTTGGTACACAGCACGATTCAGTTCTTCCCTATGCCTGCCTTGCCATCAGGCTGCATCTGTGTCCCCAAGACATGACGACTGGCTTCCTTTTAGAGGAGGCAGAGGTTGCAGTATCTTGTGTGACCTAGCCTAAGAAGTCACATGCCACCCTTTCACAATATCTCATTGTTTCCATGTGGGCAGGGGACTCCACAGGGTGAGGAAAACAGCATGCAGGGTCTGGGAGGCCACCATAGAGCTGCACCTGGCAATTCGTCCTCTTCTGTGCTTCGAGATGTCCCAGTTTAGAGGATAAACTGGTCCTGCTGGGACTAAACGACAAGGGCCCTAACGATTAACAAGGAAACTCAAGAGGCAGGATAACACAAGTAATGTGAACCTCAACTCTTATTTGTGGTTGTGGGTCCAGGCCTGTAACAAGGACTTCCAACATGCCCCATGCAGTAGAAGTATTGTTATCCCATTTTAGCTGGGGAAAAAGGAGGACAAAGAAAGCACATGATGGCCAGGGGTTTAGCAAGTTCGAGGTTGTGAGTTCGATCCTCAGTACAAAAAAAAAGCAAGCAAGCAAGCACAGGATTTATAAAGGCCACAGAGGATGAGGTGGGACTGGGGTTTGAAGCTGTTGGTCACAGGAAGGCTTGGAGGTTTGAGTTGACAGCTTTGGTGTCTAAGCCAGAGACATGGTCCCTGAAGGAGGACCTAAGCCTCCTTCTGGGTGGGCTACACCCAGAGGCTGCGGGCTGCTCTCCTCAGCCCCACCACTGACGCCATACCAGCCCTGCAGGAGCAGCAGACTGACTTAAATTAATACTCCAAGGTGCAGCTGGGGAAGCCAAGCTTCTGCCTATGCCAGATAGTTGACCACATCTTCCACCCCCAGCCAGCACGAAAGCCTGGGGCATTGGGGACACTTCGAGGCAAGGAGAAGTGAAGAAAGAGGAAAGCAGCTTTAGGGCAGATGCCAGACGTTCTAGACAGCAGCACCCTCGTGTGGCTACAGCCAGAAACTACAGAAAGTCACAGATTTCCTTCCTGAAAATGCTGCATTCCTTGGGGACTTAGCCTTCTGTCAACCTCCCAAAAGATAAAGCAACCATTACTGGGGCTGACGGGGAGATGCCAAGAGCAAGATGGCACAGACAAAGCACTGGGTTCAAGAGACCTCATAAAAAATCCTCACTTGGTTATGGACTCACATGGACCTCAAAACTCAGACTTCTCATCTGTACAATGGGTTGAAATATCTACCTCATTTCCTAGGGCTTTCAATGAGGACCAAAGGAATCATAAATGTCAACATTGCTCTGCAAAGATTGTGACCAGGTAACTGCATAAGGGATGGCCCAGCAGGCCTCTGGAAGAAAATAAGAATCCAGGTACCCAGCTGAGCACCCTTGGAGCAGCCCCGGTAGCAGCAGCAAGCTGTGATGGCATCATGCAGAGCCCAGAGCAGAGTCTGTTCAGCGGAACCTGGACCTGAACTCACTCACGCAAAGAGCTGAAGGGAAAGCCACAGGCCCCGAGCCCATCCAGACTTGCACAAGGACCCAAAATCTCGGTTCCAGATCCACAGTCACCTTCCTTGCGGGCAGCGCTGCTACAAGAACAGTAGGGAGGGGGCTGGGGATTTGGCTCAGTGGCATAAGCACCTGCCTTGCAGGCACGTGGTCCTGAGTTTGATCCCCAGTTCCAATAAAAGAAAAAAAAGAGAACAGCAGGGAGCCCACATGGAAACTGTCTGGACTGCCTCGGCTTGCAGTTAATGACATTAGATTGTATTCTTCACCAAAACTTGTGCACAACCATTGCAACAAGTTACAAGGAGGGAAAAAGCAATGCGTACTTTCACTTCGCACCAAAGACTGCATCTTGTCTCCCCTGGATGGCAAACTCCTTGAAATAAAGCCTCCCCCACCCAAAAAAAGTGGCACATTTCTACTCCCAGCTACTGAGGAGGCTAAGGCAGGATTTAAGCCGCCTAGGCAACTTAACAACTTACACCCTGTCTCTAAAGAGGGTGAACTAAGAAAAAGGCGGTGGGCTTGGAGTAGTGGCATGCCTATAATCCCAGCATTTGAGAGGCCGAGGCAGGAGGATCACCACAAGTTCAAGGCCAGCCTGGGCTGCAAGTTAAACAAGTTTAAGTTGGATTGAACTATATGGTGAGACCCTGCCACACACACAAGAAAAAGATGTGGGGGCTGGGAGGTTGGGTCCTATGCCAGGGTTCCAATCTCCACTGTAAAGGGGCAGGGGGAGGGGTGTTATTTGGCATCTGTATGGGGTAAGGGTTATGTGCTGGACACTACTCAAATTTACACAACCAGTCTTACACATAGGTGTTAGTAGTTCCCATTTTAAGGAACTGAGTTTCAGGAGTACCCAGATAAAAAACAGCAGTTGTGATTAAATCAGATTTAATTCTCAGAAGCCTCCCCAAAGCCTCAAAGACCTGAAACAAGGCAGTGGTAATAACCATGTTTGTAACCTAGGTCCCTGCTTTATTACCACTAAAATAAAACAAAATAAAATAAAACACTGAGACTGAAGAAATACCTCAGTGCACAGCATGCACAGGCAGGAAGAGAAGCAAGCCACCAAGCCAGCGCTTCACCTGTGCAGGCACTGGACAGCTGCTTCCTGCTTTGCCAAAGCTCACAGGCACTGGCCCACCTCAGACGGAGGGGCTCACACCCGTTCTCTCGGGTAGGTAGGTAGATGTGGACAGATGTAAGAAAGCAAACCCACTGCTGTCTCTGGAGAGCACATCACAGGGGAACAGCACTGGGCCCAGGCCCCACTGCAGCTGCGCAATTACAACCCAGTCCTTAACTGAAAACCTGTCCATCTCAGCCACCTTTTCCTCCAGGTAGCCTCCCACTTGGCCCTGGAGGCCCCACCCGTCCACAAGAACCCAACTTTCAGTGACAGCTTTTGCCAAAGCTGTTTCTGGAGCAAAGGTGGTAAAGAGCAGATGTGGCATTAGTGTGACACATTATTACAAGCAAGAAGTCGCCCCTCACAGTAATATGGGTTGGCCAGGACCCTGCAACAGCTTAAGTTGGCCTGGAGGGCAGGAGGGTTGACAGAATGCAGGCAACAGCAGCTCCACACAGGAGAGGACAGCAGAGCAGCCCACGCAGGTACTGTAATAGGGCAGACACCTGGCCCACTGCCCAGCCTTTGGAGACATCTGCAACTCAGAGGGTTCCTATTAAACCACAGGGCTTGCTCTCATGGGCCACACAGACCAGCGCAGGAAAGCAAAGCAAGAGCATTCTTGAAGGATGGGTCAGCCTGCAAGGTGCAGGCCTGAAGAAGACAGACTGAGCCCAATGAAGGAAGTGTTTCCAGCAACACTGGAAGCTGGATGTAGGTTTTCGTGTAAATGATCTTCATTGTGAAAGCAGAGAAGGGCTCAACCTAACATCTTTGGCCCCACTGGGTTCAAGAGCCATCAGCTTCACTGGGCATGGCGGTACATGCCTATCCCAGCCCTTGGAAGGCTCAGGAAGGACTGCCACGAGTTCAAGGCCAGCCTGGGCTGCATAGTGAGTTCAAGGCCAGCCTGAACTACATGCCAAAACACAAAAAGAGCCATCTGCTTAACACCCCTGTTCTATTCAAATTCTGGTCTCTTATCCTCCTCCCCTCGAAGAACAAGCAGATAAAAAGAGGCTCAGGCAGGAAAGGGGCTGTTCTGGGACATAGACAGGGAGTGGGGACTGTGTGGGAGTTAAAGTTAGGCACAAACTCAGATTCCAAAGTTCTGTATTTTTCAAAATAAAGATCACACATTGTTTAGAGACAATCTACACAAGAGTTACAAAAAATAGTTGCCCAGGCATAAGCATACACAGGTTTGTTAATTATACACATATGGTTACAAGTGTGCTTGCAAAAAAGTTCATTGGAAATATACACAAGGCTCTGGAAATGTACACCGTGTAGTGTTACAATTCTATATTCAAACAAGGAAAATTGACAGTATGTTACATTCACTTACAAGTAGACAAAATGCAAAATACAGTTCATCTTCTGTACAAAAAGGAGGGGCGATTCACACTTTACAAGGTGAGAGGGGCTCTGATTGTGAGGAAAGCTGGGGCAGGGCTGAACTTTTACACGTCCTTCTGACTGTCACAAAATAAACAAAACATTACTTTTTCAGGGTTAAAAGAAAAAACACTAGTGTGAACTGAATCATCCAGAATAACATTTAGAAAGGATCTCACTACTTTCTGACTAGCTGACAAATAAAACCAAGCTATTCTTTTCTTTTTAAACATTAACTAGGCTGTATAAAGAACATTTATTCCTTCAAAAGAAAAAAATTTACTTCTGGTTGAAATTACAATTTACAATATACAACACTATAGGCTACGACCATAAAAGGTGAGAATATACACTGAATGCACAGGGCTGGCTAATTCTCTTTTCTTACCAAAAAACGTGTTTATGTTGATTCAAACTTCTCCACATTTACATTACAGGTATACAAATGTACAATTGTACAATCAAAAGTATGTTCGACTACTAGGGTACATTATAGATACAGATTAAACATCAAAACAAGAAAATACTACAAATTTGTATATATGCAAAGTCTACACCAAGTATACACTATATATTTATAGAAGCAAGACCAAAAGCAGAGTTGGATTTTTTTTCTCATGCTAAATAATCAGATTTTGCCTTTCAATGTTAATAGAAAAAAATCCAGTAGGCAGTAAACAGTCACACCCACTCGGCCCTGAAAGACCTCTGGGCGCTCGCACCTCCTCAAAAACCAGACAACACCAGCTTCTTCAGTATACCGAGTCTCCAGAAGGAGTTTTCACAAGTTTCATAAACATAATGTCATAAACTGAAATTTCAGCAACTCTGAAACCTTTTCATTTTATATATATATTTATATATATATATACTTTTTATAAACAGCGTTAAATGCCATTTTGGGGTCATTTAACTAAAATTCAACTTCTCAGGTTTTTTTTGTTTGTTAGTTTTTGTTTTTTACTAAAATGAGGAAGTGGGGAAGTGCTATTTGCAAAACTTGCCAATGAGGCAAATGAGTTAAAAACCTTTTTTTCTTTTTTTTTTTAAAAACTTTTTTTGTTAAACCAACCACCCTGAAAGTTTCCATACATGGAATATAGATACAACATTGAACAAAATATGTGGCCTTCCATGTACATTGATTACTTATGTACAAGTATCCTATACACCAGTAAAACAGCAGGGCAATTAGTCAATTAAAAAAAATAATTAGTACATGTTATGTGTAATAAAATTAAATTTACAAAGGCTTTTCCACTGGTTGATTTTATTCCTTTTTGGAGGAGGGAGCAACCCCAGAGCAACCATTTGCCCGTTTCAGGTTCTACACTAGGACATCTCAGGTTGCTGGTTGACCTGCCGGGGGCCAGTGAGGTCAGCGGGAGCGGGGTCAGGGTGCACTGCTCAGATGATACCATTAGGAGGGCCACAGATGGGCCCCAAATCCACTCCATTCTTCATGTAGTATTTCTCCAGCTTGGCCAGGATGTGCTTGCCATAGGTGTACTTGCGAAGAGTGGCGATGTGGGGCCGGATCTGGGGAGGAAAGACAAGCTGCATTAGGCTGGCCTCAGCTCTGGCACGCACCCTCACAATGATACCTTTCACTTGTTCAGCAAGCCTGACCTTCAGAGTTTTTGTGCCCTGTCAGATGAGAACAGCAGCTCTTCCCCTGGGCACTGACACAGGATGTGAGGGCTCAGAGGCTGCGTGACATGGGCCACTCCCAGAACAGCACACAGAGTACTCTGTCTGGCCAGCTGCACAATGCCCCCCTCAATGGACACGCACTGGGCCTCCAGCTTCATGCACCATATCCAGGCTCTCCTAGCCAACAAGGATTTACATGTGGATACCATGAAGCTCAGGCTCATCACCTAGTCCCGCCCATTTCATAGGAGAGCACAGAAAACTAAGAGTAACAGAAATGATAACCACTATGTGACTAGCCCCATTTTATTTGGGGAAAAAATGAAGGCAGACTGTTATTGAGTCAAGGTGAAATGGCTAACAAGGGTTGAGATAGGTGTATGAGCCCAAACTGCCTGCCTCGTCCATAAATTCCTTCTCTCCACCCTACTTAACTATGCTCTGCA
>PVJX010034968.1:0-18646 GCA_004027295.1 Dolichotis patagonum | reverse complement strand
GCCACACTCTCAGCCACCCCCAGAGAGGGGGGGAGTTCCTTGTTCTCCTGGCACCCCGAGTCAACTGCACGGTGCAGGTCCCGACATGTCAGGGTCTCTCTCCTTGGGACTGCTGAAAGTCGGCCACACTCTCAGCCGCCCCCCAGAGAGGGGAGGAGCTCCTTGTTCTCCTGGCACCCCGAGTCAACCGCACAGTGCAGGTCCCAACATGCCAGGGTCTCTCTCCTTCAGACCACTGAAAGTGTGCCACACTCTCAGCTGCCCCCAGGGAGGGGAGGAGCTCCTTGTTCTCCTGGCACCCCGAGTCAACCGCACTGCAGGTCCTGACATGCCAGGGTCTCTCCTTCGGGCTGCCGAAAGTCTGCCACACTCTCAGCTGCGCCCCCCAGAGAGGGGAAGAGCCCCCTGTTCTCCCGGCACCCTGAGTCAACCACATGGTACAGGTCCAGAGGCACCAGGGTCTCTCCCCTGCAGGCCCCCTAAAGTCTGCCAAACTCACCTGCTATTTCTTTCTGATGAATTGACCATTCTACTTCCAAAGTTCTGAAATGGCCAACAGACCACAGAAAGAATTCTCTTTAGGCTCCTTTTTGAAACCAGCAGCTACAGCAATCTGCTGGCCTTGCTTCAGGGCCACAACCATTTTCAATGACACAGTTTATTAGGTGTGATTGAAAAATACAGTACATGTCTAAATTTTAAAATTTTTTTATAATGACATTAATCGCCCTCAAAATACTTCCCTCATTTTGAGTGCACTTATCTCATTCTTGCCCTTTCTAACGCAGTTCTGAAAGTCCTCTTTCATGAGTGTCTTTAGTTGCACTCTTGAGAGTACCTTGATGACTGAATCTTTCATGGTCACTTTGCCTTTGGGGAAGAGTCAGAAGTCTTACAGTATCAGATCCAATTAGTATGTTGAATGAGAATATGCTGTAATGTTTTATAAGCCTAACTTTTTTTGGATGGCTCTTGACAGCAGTATTGACCATATATTTTTTATCACTCATGAAAGTGGACTTCCAGAATTGCTTCACAGAGAGGCAAGAATGATGGGATCAGTGTGTTCAAAGTAAGGGAAAGTATTTTGGTACCAGGGATTGAACTCATGATTTTGTGCTTGTCAGGCAGGCTAAAGCCCTGGCCGGGGGAAGTATTTTGAAGGAGATTAGTGGTAATATGTCTTTTACTGTAATAAATTTTAAATATTTACCATATATTATGATAACACTTTGTAGTAGGAAATGGATGCTGTGTGCTTCTGTGGTAGCAGTCATATCCTCAAAGCAGCAAATATAGAACAAGTGTATACACCTGAGATTTTTCTCCGACAACAAATATTTACACATAATTATGTTAATAGTAAAGAAAGAAGTTTACATAATAACTTTTTGTTTTTAAGAATAAAATACAGGGCCAGGGGTTTAGCTCAGTGGTATAGGTGCCTGCCTGACAAGCACAAGGTTGTAAGTACAACATCTGGTACCAAAAAAAAAAAAAAGAATAAAATACAAATGTTCTGCTCATTTCACTGTTTTGGCAAGTTGATATTAGAAATTTTAATTTATTGCTCACTATTTTTTATTTATAAACAGGAAAGAAAATTTTTCTGTTTTTTATAAACTAGCAATTTCTTATTTTAGGAGAAACTAATCTACAAGAAGAAAATATACTTCTATACATGATTCAGAAATTATTAATATTAAAAGCTATTTTTAAGTGACTTTTTGGACTCGTGTATTTAAATATTTCTCATCAGATATTTTTTAAAAAACTTCCCTCTCGGATATCCTTTTAATATTTGATTCAATAAATAATTCAGAAATGTATTATAATTATTTTAAAATTTTTTATTTGTACATAATAAAATGTTTACCATACTTACATTTATTGTAATTATTTTGAAAGAATTTTTAGTAACTATCCTTGTCTTAGTCAACTCCTGATTATTGAAAGTTTTTGGGTTAATATTATAGTGTCAAATAGTAAGACTGTTATTACATATTTAAGTTAATATGTCATTTTAATTCATAGCCTCTTGCAAACTACAGTTAAAAGTTTATGAAAGCTGTACTCATTATATACTAATAACTCACATTTATACATAGTAGTATGCTTTTACATTTATTTCATTTAGGAGTTTAAAATCTTAGGGTATGCCAGAAAGAGCTTGTATTGTTTATTTTTGTTTTGTTTTCAGAAACAGTTGACACTTAAAGAAGCTAAGTCACTTGTCTAAGATTGCTTAGCCAAGCTTTGCACCTGTGTTGTCTGGCTTAAAATTCGGGGGTTTTCCCACTTAAACATACTGCCTGTGTGAATGAAAGTAACTGTGAAGTAAACATTTTAATTTATCTTAATATTTTTGTGCTTTGTTATATTTAAATGAAAACTACCTCTGTGAGATGTCATATTAGTATCATAAACTGATGTTTGTACATACTGTGGTGTGTCTCAGTAAACTTTGTCCTAGCTTTGTCTTCCAATATATATACCTTAAGGTAGCAGTAGATTTTTTAGTGTTATCACGTTTCCTATATTCTAAAAAATAGACAGTTGCCTAATAATTGACCTATACCATGTTCATTTGTATTATGCTCCCTCATGGTTTATCTTTGTCATTTGCGGGTAGAGTAAATTTTAAAATCAAACCAGAGTCTTTCCAAAGTGTGGCTTGTTGAATAAAAAGGGATAAAATTTGGAAAGTACTGTGTGGAGGCAAAATATTTTAAACATCTATTAAAATAATAAAACTAATTTTCTTGTGGCTTAGAGTCTAATTAAGTAGGTCAGATAGGTTTGCCATAAGAGAAGTGAATGTATATTGCTTCCCAAGACCACTCCTTTAAAAGTGGCCATTGCTCACTTGGGTATTTGATATTGTAGGGCTTTTTAGAGTCCTGGGGATAGAGCGCCTTTGACAGCTGGCCAATGTCATCCTTCCCCAGCAAAAGTGAAGCTGGTACCATTTCTTGAAGATTGAATGTGAGTTGTTTATGCATAGTATATTGTGCTTACTAAGCTCTTCAACAATCTCCCATAAAATGCCATAATTATAGACTCTCTGTCATCTCAGAGCCAAAGTGTTTCAAGGTTAGGTCTAGAGGGCTACATATTAGGGGTCTGGAGGGGTAAGAAATGTCAGTTGTTGCTGTTGTTTCTACTATGTGCTGACGATGTCCCTCATCTGTGATACCAAGTGTGCTGCTGAGTATGGTATGGATTTTATAGACTCTCTGTCATCTCAGAGCCAAAGTGTTTCAAGGTTAGGTCTAGAGGGCTACATATTAGGGGTCTGGAGGGGTAAGAAATGTCAGTTGTTGCTGTTGTTTCTACTATGTGCTGACGATGTCCCTCATCTGTGATACCAAGTGTGCTGCTGAGTATGGTATGGATTCTTGACTGCTCTTTTGGAGATCAGTTTTAGGAAGAGTGCTTAGAGCAGAGATGGCCAGTCAGTAGAGCTTGCATTTAATTCCATACTGTTGTCGGTAGCCTATTTTGTTTTTGGCCTCTAAGGATCTAGTTCATTACCTTGGAGAAGAGAATCCTTAATGAGTAAATTCTGCATCAAGTGGGTTGAGGTTTACCTCAGTTGCTTTACTGATACAGTCTTAAATAATTAGGAAAGTTTTGTTTTGAGATAGGGTCTCGCTTTGAGTTTAAGCATTATGTAGCCTAGGCTAGTCTTGAACTTGTGGTGATTCTCCTGCTTCAGTTTCCTGAGTGCTTGGATTCTAGGTGTGTACTACCACATGTGGCCAATTAGTGGATTTTTAAAAAATCATTTAAACACTAATATTTAAGTAATTCACTGAAGGACAATTATGAGTATTTGTTGAGTACCTATTAAATACTGGCCATTTTGCTAAACATTTTCTAGGCCTTATCTTGTTGAATCTTCACAGAAACTATGTAAGGCAGGTTATCTTGTTCTCCCCATTTATAAAGAGAAGAGTACCAAGGCACTGAGAGAGGCTTAGTGACTGTGCTTAGTCACATAGCAAGTAAGGGTAGAGTGAGGGCTTTGAATCAGGCAACCAAACTGTATATTAAAATATGCTCATCAGCCATGATCAAGGCAAAGACTGTCACAGGTTTTAACTCTCAAGGATGTAAACACATTTCATTGAGTTAAAGAAGATGCTATATTTTTATGTTGCTTATAGTCAACATTCATGGGTTTTATTTTTTAGAGCTTTACTCTGTGGGTTTCTGTTCTAACCCCAGTGGTACAGGGACTCAGTCATATGCCAGCTTTTTTCTCATTCTCAGCCCTGAGCTGACCCCTCGAAGGGAAAATTGTGACCCAGGGCCAACTGCTGGCCTGTCTGTCTGTCTGTGCTCTCCAACCCAAGAACTGATTCCCTCTCTGAGAAAACTGGACAGGCTTCTGGAGGCTGCTGAGAAGCTTTGATGTAGAGGTAGCAGTTGAACAGATTGTCCTTTGGAAGTAGCCAAATTTCATTTTCCAGATTGAAAGACAGACTTCCAAGAAAACTTTTCTTTTTAATGTTTTGTTCTAGCATCCAATAAAAGATCCAACTTCAGATCCAGGTTTGAGAGTTTCTCAAGGCTATTCTTGTTCTAGGTGGAGGGCAGTTGGCTCCCTGTCAGATGGCATGTGTCTTAATAGCTCTATGGCTGTCCAGGCCAACCTTCACTCCCTCCTGCTGGATTTGGAGCAGAAGTCCACTTGACAGCTGCTGGGCACCTCCCAGTAGGCTCACCAGAGTACTTTACTGTCACTTTGTAACAGACCTGGATTCATCCCAAGCTTTGCCACTAGCTTATTAATATTGTGACTGCTTACAGGTTACTTAGCCCTTTCCCCTACTCTCCACTCAGTGTTGAGGGTTGCATCCTTCATGCATGCTAGGCAAGTGCTCCAGTGCTAAGCTATGTCCCTAGCCCTCTTTATTTTATTTTGAGACAGACTCTTGCTGAGTTACCCAGACTGGCTTCAAACTTCCCATCCTCTTGTCTCTACCTCTCAGTAACTGGGATTGTAGACATACGCCACAGCACTTGACTAGAATTTGTGAGTTTATTTCCTTATTTCTAAAATGAGGGTTATATCCAGGTGTGGGTGGTACACACCTATAATCCTAGTACTCGGGAGGCTGAAGTAAGAGAAGGTTGGAGAATCGCTTCAAGTTCAAGGTCAGCCTAGGCTACATAGTTCAGGACAGCCTGAATTACATAGTGAGACCCTGTCTCAAAAAACCAATAGCAAAAAAATTAAAATGAAGGTTTTGCTCCCCTAAGGGTTAAAGTGAAGGTTAAATGAGAAGATGTATTAACATTACTAGTAGTGGACCTAGCATATATGTGGGTCTTTCTGAGTGTTGGTTTCCAGTCTCAGTATTAATGAAGTAGTTAGAGCAGTGATTAAGAAGATAGTGTTTGGAATTGTTTAATCAGATCAGATCAGAATGTGATACTGAGTATCTTGTTTCATGGCTATATGACCTTCAGCAGTAGTCTTGACCTTTGTAAGAGTCAATTTTCTTACCTGTCAAATGGAGATAATATCAATACTCTTAGCGGTTTGTTGCAAGGATTGATTGAACTAATACATGTGAAACTACTATTGTAAAGTCTAGTAAAGAGCCCACAATGAATTACAGCTCCCTGTTAGTATTGGTGATTGTTAGTAAGCCTCACAATGTCCTGCCTTACATTTCATCTCCTAGTGACCCCTCTTTGTTATCACCTACTAACTGTATAACTCACCAATTGCTGCCAAGCAGAAAATGTCACTTCTTCCTAGAGTCATTGCCCCAAAGGACAAATTTTACCATAAAAGCCCAACTTTCCCATGAATTCTGTTTTGTCATCATCCTTTTGCTCTAATTTTTCTCCATGTCCATATGTATTCAGTGGGGGTTTCCTTATTCAACCAGAGGCATTTCTTATAATTAAGAGGCACAGACCTGATTTGTGGGATCTGAAACCAAGGAGAAAAGCCCTGCAAAATTTCATCATTCTTGGGGTGATGAGCAGCCTTCATTAATATAATCTGCTTTCTTACTCAGTGGCAACTTACAGGAGCCCCATTTATTTCTCCAGTTCATTTGAACAAATTGTTCAACATATCTGTGACCATACCACATTGAATCACCTCAAAGGAAGAAGTAGGAAAAGAAGACCAGAAAAACTAGAACTAGAACCCTGCAAATCATCTAGGCTGCATTATGCATAATGAGGAAACTGAGATTCAGAGGGAAAAGTGATTTGCCAAAGGCCACACAGCAAGATGCTGACAGGGCAGAAACCAGAAGGCTGGCTGTTTGACTGTGTTCTGTTTTCTTTCATTCCATGGATTTCCATAGGTTTCCACTGTTCTTCTCTGTGAAAGTGTAATAAATGTGATATTGCCATGTATTTAGTTGAACACATTCTTATCAGTATTTAAAATACAGTCAATATGCTTCCTCTAAACTTCACGTATTTATATTTTATTGTTATTTTTTAGGGTGTCAGATGCCAGATACGTTCAATTCATGGTTTCTTATAACCCTACTACACGTCTGGTAAGTAATTTAAGTGAAATCACTACTGTTTTTGTTTTGTTCTGTTTAGTCCTATTGACTCATAAGGTGTAGCCTTCTGCAGGGCTGATTATATGAAATGGCAGTTGTTCAGGTGTAAAAAACTGCTCCTTTCATGTTAATAACCTGTGTCTTGAAGCACATTTTTATTAAAGGTCAAAGCATAGGTCCAGAAAGAAACTAATATTTGTAGGGGTTTTTCAAAGAACATCTGACCCTTTGAACAATGCTATCAGTATCTTTCAGAGACTCTGAGCTTGGATGGAAAGTTCTGTCCCTTGGCTGTTTTAGGAAAGTTCACATTTACGTAAAAGTGGTTTGAATTGTAAGAATCTGTGGTCATTTTCATTGCTGGTCATCAGAAACCTATAACAAATTATAGCACTGACATTTATGTCCTTACCTCTAAAATGTGCATGCAGGTTAGATTCATGCCAGTTTGCTGCATGTAAAAATATTTAACACCTTAAACAGTATATTTTTTCTTCAGCTGTGAAATAAGTAGCCAAAAAAATCAATTTTTCATCTACTGTTATGTGGTATTAAAGGTCAGAGGGATATAGGAGTCGTTGAAGTGGGGGCTGGGGAACGTATTTTTTTTTGAGTTGACAGATCTTGGAAAGTAAATTCTGGAGAACTGACTTTACTACTTTGACCATAGTGACTATCTGAGGAACGTGGGGAATGACCACTCTGTCAAAAGGACTCATGTTTGAGAGCTTTCAGCTGAGCCTTGCATCACAGGACTACTATAAAAGACCTTATGGTTTTGATCACCCCTGAAGTGTTTCTTCTAAACTTACATCATCACTGAGTTTGGCGAAGGAGCCTAAGGTGGCAGTTTATTTTATTTTATTTTTCCTAAGCTGGTAGTTTTTTGAGTGCACATTGCATCCTGCACACTTTACTGTGAACTAGGAATAGTTCTCAGGAAACCCACTGTGTGGGGGAGATAAGACTCATAAAATAATCAGTTATAAAGAGGGATGGCTAAGTTCTGTACTAAATGTAAAGGACGCTTATATGATCACAGAGGAAGGTGCAATTATCAAAACCCTTCTTAGTTCCACCTCTTTGCTCTTTGAAACATGCCATGGCTGTTAGGTAGTTGAGAAGGCAGGCAGTGTGCTTTTGGTTTTTGTGAGGGAGAGGTGAGGGGAGAGAAGGAGAGGGTGAGGGGAGAGAAGCTGGGTCTAATGAGAGGAAAACTACTTTTTCAAAAGCTGAGTACTGCAGAGGTGGCACTGGAGAATTACTTACTGGAAAGGTGGGAGGGTGAGAGAAAGCTAAGCTGTTCCCAGAGGAGCTCAAAGATAATATTCAGAGCCTGAATGAAAGACTCTTTATTGCCTATATAGCTAGAGGTATCAGAGTGGTAGAGGGAGTGGATGGCAAAATAAAATATATAATCCCTGTGACCACATCCCAATGTCAATACCTGACTAGTAGCAGCTGGGAGAACCTTGAAACTAGTTGTAGTTCTTTAAAGTTTCCAGACTCTGCCTACTGAGCTTTCCTTGCTTGTTGGTTAAATTTCTCAGAGGAATAGGGTGTACCACTACCATTTAAGTATGGGAGACAGAGGCTGTCTGCTGCAAATGTACACTTGCTGTCTGTCCATCTTCTTTCTTGCTCTTAATATTATTAATCTTCTGGTTTAAGTGGAATGAATCAGTAGCTTTTTGATTAGAATTAGTGGGCTGGGGATACAGCTCAGAAACATAAGCGCCTAACTGGCAAGTGCAAGGTTCCGAGTTCAATTCCTGTCACACACACACACACACACACACGCACACACACACACAATAAATTTATCTTTTTTTTTTTTTTTTTTTGGTACTGGGGATCAAACTCATGACCTCGTGCTTGCCAGGTGCTTATACCACTGAGCTAAATCCCCAGCCCCCAAAATAAACCTCTCATCCCTTAGGTTGTGGGTGTGTATCTTTTTTTTTTTTTTTACACAAAATAAATTTAAAAGTTGATCAGAATTAGCTAACTCTTATTGGTTATAGTCTATATGTTCAGGATCATAGTTTGTTGAAAAGAAGGTTACAACATGGTCTATACCTTAAAGGAACTTTAGTGAAAAATGAGCATAAGGTACAATTGCCTGTAATGGATGATAATGTAATACTATGCACAGGACACAAGCAGATGCTGTACAAATACAAAGAGGTGTGACTAAATCCAAATTTGGTGGTGGTGAGTGAGGGGTACATTAGATAAAGAATGACTGAGGACTTGGGGTACAGCTCAGTGGTGTTTGCCCAGCATGCATATTGCCCTGGGTTTAAACCCTGGCATCAACAGAAACTGTGGTAAAGGTAACATGAAGATTAAGTAGAATTTCTGTTAGAGAAAAGGAGGGCATTTTAGGTTAGAGAATATCAGGAGTGGGCCAGGGATGTAGCTCAGCGTCACAAGCACCTGCCTGGCAAGCCCATTCTGAGTTCAATTCCTGGTGAGTGAGTGAGTGAGAGAGAGAGACAGACAGAGACAGAGAGACAGAGAATGAATATCAGAAGCAAAGGAGTGTTTGAGGGCAGCCACTTGTCTGAAGAGTCTGGGGCAGGTTTGCTAAGGAATATAGTAGAAGGGTCACCAGAAAAGTAGTTTTGTAGTTTAGAGCCTGATTGTGTTGTGATCCTCCAAGAAGAATTGAAGAGAACTCTCCCTTCTAAAGGATAGGGAGTAAGAGACTTGATGGAGCTACCCCAAGTCTGTAAGAAGTTATATTCTTCTAGCCCCGTTCTCTTAGCCTGGAGAGGAACTGAGGGAAAGGCAGATTGGAAATTATAGCACTTGGCACTGATTGTCTAGAAATAATAGGAATTGAAGTACCTCTTGGAGGTGGACAGTGAGGGAAAAATGGAGAGGCTTAGAAATCAGTCATGCAAGTAGAAACACTCCCCTCAAGCAAAACCAAAACTCCTAAGTAAAGATACCCTCATGGCAGGTTTTCTAGAATGCTTGCTCAGATTCTCAAGGGTGATGGTTCTGTGTTGGCTCTTAGAATAGGAAGAGGATTTCTCATATGTTGTTAGTTCCCTAGAGGAAATGTTGTTTCACTTATCCTGTGTGTTTTTTCTGGTATCATAGTTTTTTTGTGAATTGAGGTTTAGGACTAGGACCCCCTCACATTCCTATAAGACCCTTATCAGTTATCTGTTCATGTGAGCTTGCAGCTGCAGTGACTATGTGTTCATTGTCTTTGCCGAACAATATTAATATTGACTGTGACTGCTGAAAAAAATGCTGAGAGAGCCTGCTGTCTGAGTTTTCCGATATCCCTCCATAGACTTGATAAAAGCAGCTGTCCTCTTCTTTTCTTTATCTTGGCCATTGACATGGTGAATGCATTCAGCCCTCCACACCAGAGTTCTCCTTTAGTCACCAGTCACATAATGAAAGTTTTTGACCATCAGCTGTAATAACAAATGCACTTTACTTCATGACCCAGAACACATACACATGTTTGATTCAAAAGTTTTCTAAAAAATCATCTTTACATCTGTGTAGTATCAGATAATCTCTAACATTTTCTATTCCATTTGAATTCATTTTAAGCAGGATTTTATGATGTCAGCACTAAACTGATTTCTCTGGGTTACAACCACCAGTACCTGAAAACTGGTGTTTGGCCTCTGGCCTCTCTTTCCCTTTTCTTTTGGTTTTCTCAGTACAAATAGGATCCCTCTTCCCCATCAAGTTTCTTAGCATGATGTTCATATCTTACTATATATTACCTGTGCTGCCTGTACTAGTTTTTTCTGCACAAATTCTCTTTTTTTTAAAGAGTAGAATATATTTATTGAGAGGAAGAATGCGTCTGTTTGAAGAGAGACCGAAGGGGTCCTGAGTGGTTACCCACAAATTCTCTTTTGTATAGACTGCTATTTTTCCTTTGTCTCCACTTGACAAACTCAATCCCAATTAAGATATTACCTACTTTTTGAAGTCTTCCTTTCCCTCTGAACACAGCTTCTTTAATATTTTTCCTTTTTTAAAATTATTTTTAAGAGCAGAATATATTAAGAGAAAGAAAGCTTCTGTCTGAAAGACAGAAGGAGTCCTGACGGGGTTGCCAAGGATCCTGTTATTTTGCCATTTTTAAAAGTTTAACTGATACATAAAATCATAAAAATTGTACGTATTAGTGGACTGCCATGTACTGGTTTGATACATACATGTACACACATATATGTATATATATGCATATATAGATATACACAAAATACACGTACTTTTTTTCTTTTTGAGACAGGGTCACACTGTGTAGTTCAGGCTGGCCTGGTCTCTCAAGTAGCCCGGGTGGGCCTTGAACTCTTGATGATCCTCATGCCTCAGCCTCCCAAATGCTGGCATTACAGGTGTGTGCCACCATACCTGGCTCTTCTTTTTTTCCCTTCCCCTCCTTTTCCCTCTCTTTCTCCTCCTTCTATTTTTGTGGTGGATTGTTTAAACCCAGAGCTTTACACATGTTAGGCAGGCACTCTACCACTGAAGTAGATACATTGCCAGCCTTCTAGTTTTTTAAAGTGTAACTACTATGCAGTAGTACACCAGGAAACTTCCTGCTTTTGACTGTAACTTAGTACCCACTGATCAACTTTTCCCTCCCCTCCTCTTCCTCCTCCTCCTCTGGTAACCTCCACTCTGCTGTCAAACTTCTGTGAGATCAACTTTTTTAGAGTTTATGTATGAATGTGACTAGCGTGTGTGTCTTCCTGTGCCTGGCTTATTTCACTTAACATGACAATTTCCAGTTCCCAGTTCCCATCCACATTGTCACAAATGATTGTCATACTTTAGTGTTTTGCATGCTCTACTATTGCATTCATAACAATTTTTTTTCTGTTATAGGCAATTGAACCCAGGAATGCTTTACTATTGAGTGATATCTCAGTCCTTTATTTTTTTATTTTGAGACAGGGTCTCACTAAGTTGCCTAGATGGGGCTTGAACTTGTGGTTCTCCTGTCTCAGCCTTCCTCAATGAGAGATTACAGATATATACCACTGTGCTTGGCTCATCATCGTGTAACACTTTGATATTGTACTAAATCTTCTTTGTGCACGGTGAATTTGTTAAGAGCAAGAGTTACTTTTGTTGTATTTGTGTCTGATTTCTTTCCCTCAGTCCCATTATTCTTTACTGTGGTGGATTAAAAACTGGTGGTCAATTTAAACACCAACTGAACTGAATCAGTGTGGTGCAGAGTGTAGATGGCCCACCTGAGGACTGTTGGCAGCATAAAAAGGAGACCTGGAGGGGGAAGAGAAGCGCTGTGGGTTCTCCTAAGTGGGTATTGTTGTTTGGAGCTATTTAATCTCCAGGAGAAGCTTATCATGTTGGCTTCCTGATAGGAATTTGGCTGTTCCCATTGTCAGAGAAGCCTGGGACCTCACTGTCGCTGAGGATGGCTGTGGTGCTTTTCAGGGGAGCCCTGGTCCTCATTTTGAGTGTGGTTTCTTGGCTCCAGTGCAGAATTCTCAGCCTTATTGGCACAGATCTATCACCCTACTGGCATAGACTTTCTAGCTTCTACTGCTCACCTTTGGACCTTCCCAGCATAGATCCATGAACCAGACTTGTATGAGTAATTGTTGTAGGCTCTAGGCATCCAGCTGGACTTGTTGCGGGGCTAGGTCTTCACACAGGACATTGCTGTAGAATCCAGATCCTCGGCTGGCTTTCCTTGGGTCTTTAGTGCATGGACAGATTTCCTGCAATTTCTTTGTATTTGACTGTGGTGACTGTCATAAATAATACTATGAATTATGTGTCCTGTATTGTCTTGCTCTCCTTGTAACCCCTGAGTACAACACTTATTTTGCATCAGTAATTTTTTTCAGTGAAAAATAACCCTAATAACCCTATGGGTTATTTCAGTGAAAAATAACCCAAATTTTAGTAAGAATTTGAACCCAACAGGTGAGGAGGGGGAAAAAAGGAATTTAAACCCAACAAACATTTTATTTTAAAATATTTAGTTGATAAAAATTGCATACATCTAAGGTATGCAATGTAATGATTTGATGTACATCAGCAAGTGCTTATTAAATAACTGATGGCTTTGGCGCTGCCTGGTTCCCATGGCAACTGAAAGGGTCCTGGCCTCTGCCAGTTGTTTAAATGAGAATGGCACAGACCTGTTCCTACTTGAGCTTCGCTTTGGAGGGGTACTAATGTAGCTTGAGTTTATCTTATTTTATTTTTTTATTTTAAAGAGAATAAAACCAAGCAAAGTAAAACAGAATAAAGCCAATCAAAACAAACCAGTATAAGTGACATAGGACTTCAAAATAGTACAAAATCAACAATAGTTATCATAATTCCTCTTGTCTTCAAAATAGCTGCAGATACCTTCAGACATAGTAAAAATCAAAACAGAACAGAATAGAACCAGTAAAAACAAGACAATGAATGCAATAAAGGACTTCAAAACAAGACAATAGTACATCCAAAATTACTATCATAATATATCTTGCTATCTTTGAAATAGCTGCCCATGCTATTGAATATAACAAAAATCAAACAAAGCAAAACAGAATAAACCCCAACCCAACAAAACAATGAAAATGATACAGGACTTCAAAACAAGATGATAGGGAATTAACAACAGCTACCATATTCAGAAGGAGATCCCCAATGGATGCTGCACTGTGTACTGTTATCCTGTGAATAGATGATCAGACCACCAACCCTAGCCTGCAAAGTCAGTGAAACACCAAACACCACAAGCTTCAAATTGCATTTCATCCCAATAGCTATCATCACAGCCTGTGTTTCTCCAGATCAGCAGGTTGCTTAGGGGATGGTGGTGGGGAGTTTACTCTTCTTGTTGCCCAGCTCATGTGCTGGGAGGGGCTGGGGTCTGGCTGTCCCCTCAGTGGCAGTGGCCCGCACATGGTGCTGTTTGCAGGGAGGGCTTGCTTCTTGGTGAGTTCTTATTCTCTTCTCCCGCAGTCCATGAATGGCGCTGACTTACTGGAAAAGGCTGGGGTCTGACTGTCCCTCTGGTGTCAGCAGCCCATGCATGGCACTTATTTGCAGGGAGGGCTTGCTTCTTGGTTTGTAGCTTGAGTTTATATTGCCATTGTGTCAGTAGATTTGTAGATTCTTGCTGCTTAAAATTGTCATGGACCACTGGTATCTCCTTTATGCATTAATTAATTTTGAGAAATAGAATGGAACCAATAAAATTAGAGTATACCCATAATGAAGGTGGGTTAGAGAGGGAGTGTCTTTGTTCCTTTTCACTAGTTGCTGAGACAAGATACCTGATGCCCAAAGTTGGGAAAGGAAAGTTTATTTCTTACAGTTTTTGGAGGTTTCAGTCCACACTCAGTTGGCTCCAAGGCAGGGTGGCATGGCGGGCCCGCAGTTCAAGGCAGCTGCAAACCGCAAAGCGGAAACCGGCAAAAAAGAGAGACACACCTTCTTCCTGCCATTACATCACATCCTGGCTGTATCCCCTAGGAGGGTGTAGCACTGACACCATCAATCCAAGCACTAGACAATGAACTAGTTACAAATGTACAATGCAAATACATGAGGCCTGGGGGCCACCGACATAAACCATGACAGGGAGTAAAATGCACTTTGTAACTTTAAAAATTGTTTAAGGTGTATCATAAATATAACTACTTCTGGATGTTTTGCATGCATTATCATTTACTTACATGTATTATCTTATGCATCCTCATAACTACTTTATTCTCACTTTGTGTCAGAGTGGTCAGAGGCTTAAGAGAACTTAGAGAACTTGCCTAAAGTACTGGTTAGTATGCAGTGAAGGAGAAATTCAAGTGTGGATCTGCTAAGTATTGTTACTTTCCTTATTAGTAATCATAACCACCAAGTAACAAATTAGAAGTATCTACCTATTCTTAAATAGAGATTCATAAACCAGACATGTTGGCAGTCCAGTAATCCCAGCACTTTGAGAGACTAAGACAGGAGGATTCCAAGTTGAGCCGAACTTGTGTAATATAGCAACTCAGTGAGACCCTGTCTCAGAGTAAAAATGGCTGGGAAAGTAGCTCAGTGCAAAGGTCCTGGGTTCAGTCCCCAAGACTGAAAACAAAAATTAATAAAATTAGAGCATTTATTCTCCAGTTGGACTTACTGTGCAACAAACACATGTGTTCTCTGACCTCACAGAGCTTAGAGTAGAGAAAGAAACATTAATAAAATACAACTGTGATAGGTACTGTGAAAGGAATTGGTAAGTCTCTGTGGAAGAAGAATACCTAACAGCATCAGCCAGGGAGGGCTTCACTGATGAGGCAACATTTACATTGGCAAGTGAAGAATCAGAAGGAAAAGAGTATGAAAAAGCATTCCATGTAGAGGGATCTAGTGGTTTTCAAACTTTGTACAAGCAGAATCATTTTTTAAAATGAAATCTAATGCTCAGCCACATTGATATAAATGTATAAAAGGATTGCTACTTGGATTGAAGGAGATGGGAATGACCTACTCCCTTTACATGTCTACAGTGTGGCAGCTGAAAAAGGACTCTTAAGTAGCTCTGTAGAAACTCAGTTTAAAAACCACAGCTCTAGTTAGTTCTACTGTTTTACAAATGGAGAAACAATTGGGTAATTTTATAGCATTTGTCATTAGCCACTTACTTAGCAGTGGAGGACTAAAGACAGATCCAGAGCTGACTATGTGGACTTCTACAATGCTTTGCTTCTTGCCTGAATGTCCCCTTTGGATTGTCAAGGAGCCAAAAGATCTCTTCCCTCAAATATGAACAGCAATGTAAGCACTTACTGATTATAAGCTATATAGTGGGCACTGTATTTCATGATTGGGACTCACAAACTATATCCTGGTAAACTCTGAACATAAGGAGGATGAGGTACAGGTCAGATGGAAACACAAGAGAAGGGGATTGCATGGGATGGTCAGTAGTAGCCTTCTGGAGGCCTTCTGGGCTTGAAGAGTTATTAGGGGACAAAGTCACTGTAAATCACTTTTTAACAAATTTCAAGTCATGAGGAAAAATGAGAGGATGAGGGAGAAACAAGAAAGTGGGGGAGAATTTTGTTGCTTTATTTATGTATTATGTATTATATTATTTATGTATTATGTATTATATGTATTACAGGTTGAACCTTGAACCTTCACACTGAGCTATATCCCCAGCCCTTTTATATTTTATATTTTGTGTCAAGGTCTTGCTTCATTGCTAAGTTGCCCAGGCTGGGCTCAGACACCTGTGATCCTCCTGCCACAGGCTTCTGGAGAACTGGGATTACAGGCATGGGCCATCATCCCTGGCTTATTTGTTGTTGTTGTTTGTTGGTTGGTTTTTTTTGAGACAGGGTCTTGCTTTGTATTTCAGGCTGGCTTTGAACTCACTATGTAGTCCAGGCTGGCCTTGAACTCATGGCAATTCTCCTGTCTCAGCCTCTTGAATGCTGGGATTACAGGCTTTTGGCTTGTTGTTTTTTATTTTAAGTGAGAGAATCACTCAAGTGTGTTTATAAACTGAAGGGAAGAAACCTCTGGGAAAGAAGAGAAGGGAGTAAAGAATTAGGAGTGGAGGGGTTGGAAAGCAGACAAGTGCCAGTCTCAATCTAGCCAGGTATCTGTCCTGCAGACACCGGCAGTTTCTTTTCAAGGGGCTCTTGAAAACCACCAGGGCAGCTTTGATGCAGCTGTTAAGCTTTCAGTTTCCTGCCTGGTTCCAGCAGCTCCAGACCTGCTGTATATGATGTCTCCTAGCCATGTACACACCCTCTTTCTCCTTCCCCCAGCCAGAGTTGCTCTGTTCAAACACCTAGACATGTAGATTTTTCCCCCCTCCAAACCAAAGGTTATTCATGTTGCATAACCTGAGTGCACAGATACCAGCTACCTAGGAGCCTTTTGTTTATAGTGGATCTGAGAAGCACCAGCCAGATACAGCTTTTGGAGGTGTCTCTTTGTCAGGGAAGGTGGCTTCAGGAAGTGCCTTACCTACTTTTTGTTTGCCCACAAACTGTCAGTGGCCTCCATAATCTCCCCTGAAGGGTTAGGCTTCATGGAGAGGGAGTTTAGGAAACCAGGTGGAGATACCCATGTACATAGCCCTGGGAAAGGGTTAGTGTGCCAGCTCACAAATAAATGAACCATTCATTAGCACATTGCTGGGGCTTGAGTGTGACCATGTAGGCTCAACTTTCTTGGCCTCAGCCAGTGACAGAGTAAGGGAAACAAACTTTGTGAATGTCCCCTTTGGGATTCCTTCATAGCAGCCAGTGTGACAAACTTGCCCAGGTGCCCACTAGTCTTCATTGAGTTAAAAATCAGATCCCCTTGAAGCAGCTTATAAACAGCACAAGGGCAAAACCAGGCCAAAACACAACTGGCATTGTCAGAGACCCAGAGGCAGTGAGACAGGATGTTCAGAATTGCCAATAGGTGGCAAGAGGTCAGAATCAGGAATAACAAGAATTCTTCCCTTGCAGATTGAGACCAAGAGGAGGAAGTTGTGGCTAGGAAACTATCCTGTTCCATTTGATTCTGCATATATTGTTGTTGTCTTCCCATTTGTCTTATTTAGCCGGAGGAGGCTCTTGGTGTTATGCTGTTACCTAATAGAGAAAACAGAAAAAGAGACACTGTGGTTTGGGGGAAGATAGGGCATGCAGGCTTCATTTCAGCTCCTCTTCACTGTGCAGCTTAGTTATTTAAGCTCATTGGTTTTCTTTTCTGTGGTATGGGCACAAGTTATCATGGCTACATTATTATGTAGCTTGAGGGAGATAATGAATGCAAATGCATCAAAGCTTACTCTAGAAGACTTAATAAGATGGTGGTATTCATTATCTAACAGTAAGGTAGAGTCTGTATCTTTAGCCCTTTATTTATTAGTCTCCTGGTCAGAGAGTTTTTCTTTTTTTGCCTCTTGTATCTGTACTTGCCCTTTAGAAAGATTAGGGAGCTGTTAAAGAAGGCTTGAACATTCTTTTTTTCTTCTTTACTAGCTGGGTTATTTGCCTTCCTTATATGTAAAAGAGATCAGTATTATTTATGAGCCATTGGACTCACTGAGAGACAAGGATAGTACTGTGGCGCTTAAAACCTCAATAATAAATTGTGGGTTTAAGAACATCATCAGACTTGGGAGAAGCAGTTGAAAATGCTCCTAAACAGAGAATAGTTTATGAACAAAATTAAGTCTATGAGTAGGTACTTAGTAAATACTTTTTAGATGAATGGTTAAATTAATTATTTAATGTAAGATTATTAATCTTTTTAATATTTATTTTGCATTCTTAAGGGCAGTTTTTATGTTTTAGCATGGAACTCCTCCCCCCCCAAAACTCTGAAATTATGAAGTTGAATCAGTGACAAAATATGGCTTGATTTCAACATTTAATGGAAGCATTTATTATGAGGAATGCAGTATATACATGTGAATTCAGTGTGAGGTAGAGCCTTTCTGTTCTCTTGTGTAAATTTAGTATTGTTGGTTGTGGACTATGTTAACTCACAACTCAAACTTGATTATTGTATGGTCAGAGTGAAACAAGTGTTGGCTTTGTTTTGCAGTGGGTACTGGGATCATCAAATTTTTGTTTGGGTTAACTGTTTTGAATTTATTTTATTCATTCTCCTTTCAGTTTCCTATATGCTTGAACCATTCTTAGATGGCTCGGGCTTCCTTTAACTCTTAACTGTATTTTGCCACACTTGTTTTTGAGCTGTGCTGGATAGATTTATGTATACTATTAAATCTCAGCTGCTCTGTTGGGTGTGTGTGTGTGTGTGTGTGTGTGTGAAATAAAAATTTAGTTTTCTTCTTTCTTGATAGACTGCCAGCACTTACTTTTTGTTATAGGTATGTTTGCCTCAAGTTAGCCATCTTTTCTTTCTGGTCTACATTTTCTTTTCTTTTCTTTTTTTTTTTTTTAATTTGAAAGAGAATAAAACAAAAGGGGGCAGTACAGAGCAGATCAGAACAGGACAACATAGGCAACACAGTACTTTACATTAAGTCAACTGGACATCAACAGTATCTAACACCATATCTCTTACTCTGCTATAGTTGAGCATAGTTTCAAATACAATAATATCAAACATAACAC